>OVAX01000943.1:0-59144 GCA_900406405.1 Lepidium africanum | reverse complement strand
AATATTTATTTAAGTTGAAACTTGAAAGTAACATATGTATATGCAGAGATGAAGGAATCATTGCAGAGCAAAAACACTTAAAGCAGATTAACATGAAAGGAGTCTTAGAAAGCATATAATACTGAATTACATTAAGTTGATTCTGAAATAAAAATACAAAGCAGTTCATGGCAACATGATAAAATACCAAACTAACACAAGATAGTTGATTAACTAATGACCACCTACATGTGAAACTGTGATTTGCTTGGTCTGTTACTAAATATATAAGTTTTGTACAATGTTTTGTTATAATGTCAAAAATTATTAAGTTTACCTTATCAAGAAGACTATCTCCGCAATACCCTTTATAGTGACATGCCTCTTATTCCAGTTTAGTAGAGAACTTCGACTTGCATCTGTGAATCAATCAATCTATATCATTAGCTTAAAAGGATTTTGATTCTAAAAATTTTGATTTTGAATCAATCAATCTATATCATTAGCTCAACATGACCCTGCTATTTCAGTCATGATAGCTTGTGATATTGGCCCTAATGCATAAACAAGACAAACAAGTTAAGAAAGAGCAACATCTGATTCATAAAAGATAGTGAGTATGTTGTTTTACCCTCTATGCTTTTGGTAAGCTTCTTCCAAAAATAGAAGATGATGAAACCAATGCTACAAAATCCACCAATAGTTGCTGCTACTATAAGTCCGATAATCCAAGCGTCCAAACTATTTGTATCATTATCTTCTGCACCAATTAATATGGAATGAAGAATTTGATACTTACTATCTAATTTCTATAACATTCCTTGTCAGAGTGTAAGTATGAATATCACTGGAAAGAAAGATAGACTAACCGAGATCTTTAGCCGGCAATCTGATGTATAGATCTTGACCGCCGAAGGTATAGTTTCTCATATCTCCGAGCTCTCCAACCCAATTCACACAATAGTGCTCGCCTTTGTGTACTTCGACAATGGTATAAGCCGTACAATGACAACTCCTCAGACATGATTGCTTGCAGTCAGTATCGTCGCTAGAAAAACTAGATAAGGTTACGGGCAACTTCATATTTTGTAGCTTTACAAACTCATCTCCACTGCAATTCAGACCAGCCCTACTCACACAGCCATTCGACGAGTGCTCCAACTTTGGAGAAAACCCTTTGATGCACTGACACGAGTTCAAGTGCAAAGTCTCTTTATAGCAGAAGCTGTATAACCCACATGACTTACCGAATTCTTCTGGAAAGCAAGAGTGTTCCTCTATGGACCAAAACAGGTTCCATTCCTTGGCTTTTGAATTCCATGAGTATAACTCATAGAACCCTGTTTGCTCCATTGTAAACCTCAAGTAGCTGCTGTCGTTTGGGAGAGCCTTCATTACAAAGTAATCTTCCTTCAGTTCAAAAATCGGGGGCATGTCCCCAAATTGGTAACCATTCCATGTATCCATTCGCAGCACCGTAGTCCAAATTGCAAGGACTTTTTCTTCACTTCGAATTTGAAACAAGAAACTCCCCTTCGAGGCATAGAGGGCCATGAGCGGATCATCTAGACTAGGTGACTGATAAGAGATCTTCAGTTTCATCTCTGGGACTAAAGTGTCCGTTGGATAGTCAAAACTCTGCCATAAGTATTTTACTGAGTCGTTGGACTCCTTAATGACAAAGTTGCCATTATCCAGAAGTTCAGCCATGATCGGAGATGTGAGCACACTTTGTTTGGTTATATTGATCAGCCATGACCAGACAAGAACATTATCTTGGTCGAAGAGACCGAGATTATTGACGTCCAATCTGAGGATTCCTACTGGTGTGGTGAGAGGTTTATCTCTGTTTCCTACCCATACATTGGTTCGTTTCGGGTCTTCCCTGTACCATATCCCCATATACCATGACTTCTTTGGTCCAGGTTTGAACAGACCAAGCTCGAAAGTTTTTCCTGAAGACACCAAAGTTTGGTTGCTCGAAAGACTTAACTCAGTAAATGAAATTGGATTAGCAGAAGCAAGCAAGAAACAGAAGAGGAAGAAGAAGACGGTGACTGACATTTGATCTTTTTGATAAAAATTACAGGAAGGAAAATACGCTTACTGAGTTTCCGTAAAACAAATTATATATAGAAATGTAAAGGTTAAGAAAGAAAAATTAAAGCTGTTTACCTTAAATGCTATAAGCTAGCTAGCTTCTAGCACAATGGAGCTTGCCCATACCTGGCTTTTTGTATTGAAGATACAGAACATTTGCTTTTTGTATTGAAGATACAGAACATTTGCTTTTTGTATTGAAGATATAGAACATTTGCTCTTTACTTTGCATTTCAATTTCCGGATTATTTGGTTTACTCTTGATTGAAACAATTGTAGAATCCAACCATTATGTTTCATGCCATGATTCTGTATAACTTTTTCTCACATTTTGAATCTTCTACATTTACCTATGTAAACCCACACTACTTAGCTGTACTTCCATAACCAAAAAGAGTTATTACGGATGAAGGGTAACTATCTAAAGAATTTTCGATTTTTTTTTGTCAACATTGGATCGACAAGGCCCGATCCATAACCTAAAATCTACCCCTAAAATTCCTTTTTTAAACTACCATAATGCAGCAGGTAGAAATCGAACCCTGGTGCCAAGTCATTAGTTGGATCATCCTAAACCACCAGAGTGAAAGCAACTCAACAAGAATTTTCGATTTATCTTCAAATAAAAATGAATACCTTACTCTTTTGAAAACATTAGGATCTAATATAATACTTATTGGCATTGATTACAAAAATTGATTAAAATATTGTTTTACCTCTTATCGCCTTTCAATTATATCTTAAATTTTTGTTCAGTAATTAAAATTCATATAATTTAGCAAATGAAACTAAACTCGTTAATCTCTGTCAACTAATAGATTTTGTGAATTTCTAGTTTGAAGTCAAACAATAGTTATTAGAAATCAATGAAGTTAATAGAATCAGTTAAATAACTTAACAATGAAATGTAGTTATACTATTTATTTTATCAATAATTAGAGACGAACTTGAGATGCTTAAAAGTATTAGTCATGGCATTAACCACAATTGTGAAACGAACAAGAAGGAAATCAATAAAAGTTAAAAAAATTTATAACCTCAATTCTAACACCTCCTTATTTAATCAAAGATCAAACACACTTTGTTTTAGAGCCTTGACATTTCTAATTTCTTCATTGTTTTCAATTGCTTCTTCATTGTTTTCAATTGTTTGTAACATCTCTCTCTTGTAATTCACTTATAAGATTGCACGATGGTGAATTGTTAGGCTCAAACAATTTCAAGATCATATTTCAGGTCACATTAATAATAACTCCTATGAAATATTCCTTAATGAGAAGCTAATAAATAGAGCTTTTTAAATCAGATAAAGACTTTTTCGACAAAGTTACACATGAATTCTAAGTTCATTGCTTGTAAATATTAAAAAAATGTACTTTTTATAATTTTCTTTTTCCGGTAGGAACTTTGATAGTGCTCATAGAGATTTTTGTTCTAACCTTCTTCTGTAATTACAATACTATTTATCTTCATAAACCTTTTAGACACTCTTATTAGATTTATTACAATGACAAATGAATCCTAAGAATACTGGGTTTCATGGGATTAAAATACTGGGTTTAGCAAACCTTGATAAAAAAACTTTTAAATTGAATATATATATATATATATAATTTTATATTTTTTATGTGGTATTATACTGAATATAGTATAATATATGAATTAAAATAAGAATCACATTATTATAATATGTAAATTTTGCAGTTTTATTTAACTGAAAAATTAATACTAAAATAGATACTAAAATTGCTTTGCAGTTTTATTGGAGTTTATAATTACCCACTTATTCTTTTAGAAATAGAAGAGATAAAATATATAGGTAATCATACTCCCCAAAAATATCATATTTCAGTGAATAAAAAAAAAAAAAATTTGTACTATTCTGTGTAATTTATAAGTATTGAATGCTCCTCTAATTATAGAAAGCTACTACGAATTCGTAATGCTATCTTCTTTGGATTAAATGTGTTTTAAATGCAAAATCAAACATATACTTTAATATATAAGATGTAGGTAGAGATTTTTTTATATATTGCATACGAGTTTCTGTTACAGCTGTTCTTAACATAAATGCTAGACATTGTGGAAGCTAGCTAGCTTCTAGCACAAAGGAATTTGCATAAAAGAAAAATTTTAATGCTTTGAAAAATGAAAAACAATTGCAGTATAGAGTCATTTAACTCTTTCAATCACTTTTTGTAGGTACTAGAGAACTCTGCCCATGCCTGGCTTTTGTACTGAATCCTTGCTAGAAGATACAGAACACTTGCTCACCATTGAATTCTATATTCAGAGACATTCATCATGGAGTAAGATTCTTCATGAGACATTAATGAGTTTGCCCTTTTCTTCTAACTCGACACTTTGTATCCTCTAAGTAATATGATTTGCTGGGAAATATCTTTGATCAAGTGATTAAATATTTATTTTTATTAAATTTTTTATTGGAATTCATATTTGTTTCACGTGATATTATTAAAAATATAAAGGGTTCAAACTATAAATTAGATCTTGTCAATCTAGCTGGTGGTGAATAAAATAATTTGTTCTCTAATGACTTTATCTATAGACCAATTAAATTAAAAATATAAAGAGTTTTTTGAGACGAAGATCATGCCAGGGGGTTTAAATGATGATTTGATCGTGCTGATACCGAAAGTTCATAAACCAGAAAAGCTGACCGAGTTCCGTCCTATAAGTCTTTGCAATGTGCTATTTAAGATCATAACTAAAGCAATGGTAATGCGATTAAAGAAGGTAATGCCTAAACTCATTGGCTCGGCCCAATCAAGTTTTATTCCGGGAGGTTAAGTGCGGATAATATCTTAATTGTTCAAGAGGCGGTACACTCGATGGGTCGAAAGAAAGGAGGAAGGGGTTGGATGTTGCTTAAGTTAGACCTTGAGAAAGCGTATGATCGCATAAGGTGGGACTTTCTTGAGGACATTATTAAATCCGCGGGGTTCTCAGAGGATTAGACATGTTGGATAATGCAAGCTGTGACAAACCCAGAGATGTGTGTGCTATGGAATGGTGAGAAAACCGAACCTTTCAAGCCTTCCCGAGGGCTTCTATAAGGAAATTCACTGTCCTCGTACCTCTTTGTATTGTGTTTGGAGCGTTTATGTCACATGATCATGGCTTCAGTGGAATCAAAGGGATGGAAACCAGTTTGACTCTCCCCAGGGGGTCATACCTTGTCTCATTTATGTTTTGCAGATGACTTGATTTTGTTTGCAGAGGCATCTAGAGCAAAGATGAGGGTTCGGAAGGTTTTGGAACGATTTTGTGACGCCTCAGGATAGAGAGTGAGCCTTCAAAAATCGAAAATCTACTTCTCAAAGAATGTGTCTCGAGAACTTGTGAATACTATAAGTGAAGAAAGTGGAATTCAAAGAACAAACGACCTTGGTAAGTACTTAGGAATGCCGATTCTTCATAAAAGAGTGAATAAAGATACGTTTGGTAATGTGGTGGAAAAGGTCTCTTCTCGCTTATTGGGTTGAAAGAGTAAGTGCCTTAGCTTTGCGGCTCGAATTACTCTCATGAAGGCAGTTTTATCGTCAATTCCGGTACATTCAATGAGCACATCAAGTTACCGACTTCTACGACTATGACTCTTGATAAACTATCAAGAAACTTTCTTTGGGGTAGTTCGATTGAGAAGAAACGACAGCACCTAGTTAGTTGGCGGAGGGTATGTTGTTTGAAGAGAGAAGAAGGCCTTGGGATAAGGATGGCGAAACATATGAATTTGGCTTTACTATCCAAGATAGGATGGCGTTTGATTCATGATGATGAGAGTTTATGGGCACAAGTCCTCCGCAACAAGTATAAAGTTAATAGTATACATTATACAGATTGGACAAAACGGTTATGTATATCCTCGCTTACATGGAAAAGCATCGTTGAGGGCATGATTAAGGTGGTTTTACCCAGTTTAAAGTGGAATGTTGGTGATAGGAGCAACGTACGGTTTTGGTCGGATGCTTGGTTATTGAATAGAGTACTAATGACTCTTGTGACTACTGTTGTACCAACTGATTTTATGGAGCTACGGGTTCGAGATATGTGGATCGAGGGTTATAGGTGGTGAATGGATCTAATTACACCTTTTGTGTCGAGTGATGTATGTTTAAGGTTGGGAGCAGCTGTTCTTGATAATATGACTGGGGTAAAAGACACAATATCTTGGGGTGATTCTACTGATGGTCACTTCTATGTACAGTCCGCATACTCTATGATAACCTAAGATGGATCGCCAAGTGTACGTATGGAATGAATATTTGATCGGGTCTGGAGGATAAAGGTACCAGAGCGGGTTAGAACTTTTCTCTGGCTGAGTATTAATCAAGTTCTAATGACAAACTCTGAGCGGTTTAGGTGACATCTTTGTCACTTATCAATGTGTATGGTTTGTAAACAAGGTGAGGAGACAATTCTACACTTACTTCGGGACTGTCAAGCTATGCTTGGGATATGGAGACGTTTGGTTCCTGCTACTTTGAAAAATACCTTTTATTCGATGTCTTTATTAGAATGGATATATTCGAATCTTTGTAGCGATGTCTCGGTGAGTGAAGGGAAGTGGTCAACGATGTTCTCATTATCTCTTTGGTGAGCATGGAAGTGGAGATGTGGTAACATTTTCGGCTCAACGATGACTTGGCAAGACCGAGTTCTTTTCCTCCGTAACTTGACGAAAGAGGTTACGCAGGCGAATTCTTGCGGGTTGGTGGGTACATCAAGATGGAGTTCTGATACGGTAAGGATGATAGGTTGGCAAAAGCCAGAAGAAGGATAGGTGAAAATGAGTACTGATGGAGCGTCACGAGGAAACCCGAGAAGAGCAGCGGCTAGTGGTGTGATTAGGGACTCAAATTTCTTTCTCGCTTCTTTGTGGTTTAGTTCTTCTTTCTTCTCTTCAAGACGAAACAGCGAGGCGCTTTGGCGGAAGCTAAAGATCTCCTCCGTGGATCTTCGCCGGAGATGAAAAAACTCGGGTTTGTTTTATCCTCGATACCCCCCCTCCGTATCTACATATCTACTCTCACCCACTTTGCGATTTGGAAGCTCGGTGGTTCCGCCTTAAGCTTGGCTCTTCCGATGTTACCTCATCGATTATCATTTCCCCATCCTTTTCACCCTCGTGTCCCACAGCTCGAGACTCTCCCGGCATGGCTTTCCATCCTATTGTTTATTTCTATAGCCCTTTTCTTCTTCACTGTGACTGGCTACGAGGTTTTGTTCAGCTGTCCTTTGCCGCTTATGTTATCTGCAACAGCAAGCGAATGGTTTATTTTCCTCGGCTCCACCGGCGATGCTCAAACTAGGTGGGTACCAGTCGTAAGCCTCCGACGTTTCAACGGTATATCTTTCAAGCTCCAGCCAGTTTCCGGCAAAACAAAGTCAGATGGCGACACTGAAGATCCTTCAATTAGGGTTTGGCTCAACTCTAATCCCCTCCCATTTTTTTATGGGCCTATCGTTGGATCAGAATTTTGGGTTTAGTTATTAAGAAAGTATTCAAAACATTTCAAGGGATAGAGAAGACATAGCTAATTTATTGGGCTTTAGAAAGAAATTTTATGGATCCACTAAATGGAATTCAGCTTTTTCTTTATGGAACAAGATTTAAAAACTAGAGTTTGGCAGAGTCCACCCTTTGTTTCCTCCATTAATTTGGAGTGTCTTTTAAAGAAGCTTAGTTCTTCTGGCAGTTTGAAGCCCTCTGTATTTGCTTGCTCTAGCTTCATATCAAGATTAAGACTTCTCTATGGTTTTATAAGACTTATGAAAATTTTCATTGGAGCTGGAAATTTTCACGATAACTTCCTTGTTTTTTTTGACCGAATTACTACTCTACCAGTTGCTTTTGATTTTCAATAGTTCAACAATGGCTACATAACTAATTTAATGAAGTAGTTTTGACCAAAAAAAGAAATACAGTTATGAAATTGGAAAATTAATATAAATGTTATTAACTGTTTTCTTTTTCTTCATGTGAATGCAACTCAATTTCGGAGACCCTCTTTTGTTACTACTACTAGACTCAAAGTAATCATTTGGTTTGATCAAAATAAAACATCATGCGGTCAAAAGTAAAACTAGAGCATTTTTCTTTGCCTTAATTGGCAAAAAGCATGGCATTTTGTTTGACGATATTTGACATTTGAACTATGTCTTGGTTATTATAATCCCACAAAAAATTGACTATAAATGATTGGTATATAAATATTGAATTTAGATTTTATATTTAGTTTAATATGTAACATATTGTAGGTATATATAAATTTTTTTACTAATGAGATAGAATGAAGTGTAAATGGTCAATATATCAGATATCTTGCTTTTATTGGAGAATATAAGATACTCACTACTTTGCTAATTTATTAAAGAAATAAAAATTACTTATATAAATAATTGTATAAGTAAATTTTTTTGGGAAGTACAAGTGGTTAAACTATTATTTTTTTTTTCTCCAGCCCCGAACCGAAATCTAATGGATAATAGCAATGAAACCCAATAGGATAATTACATAGATGTGAATCCGAACTCATACCTATTTCTTCTGTTCAGGTCCGGTTTGGGTCCAAGGATCCGGATAAAATGCTAAGGGATGTGTGTGCTAATATATGTACATGTGTATTAGTGTATAACCAGTTGTAGTACCTTAGAATAAAATCCACTAAGAAAAGTCAGCGGTTTAGAATCACATTAAAAGACCAAATCAGTAAATCTTAGAATAAAGATAAACCTAAGCCTCTTGATTTTCTAAATAATTTCATCAATTTTCTCCTTATATCCATGTGCTAAGTTTGGCTAAGATTGGTTTCCTCTATTATCTTTCTCCTAGCTTCATTATTGTTTTTATTGGCTAGCTTTTGTTTATTGACAGTGGATACATTCTTCTTAAACACATGAATTAGATTTTAAGAATATATGAATTAAATTATGTGATTGGATATAGTTCTTCAACTTTGAATTGACACTATTAGGTCTAATGGACGTACTAATTATAGCAATGTTGATCACTTCAAACCGCACCAACATAGTGGAACTAAACGTCTGATTAATTTTTGTAATCATGTGGTCGAGTTAAGTGTTTAACTGTCTATTAATATATCAAACTGAAATAACATCTGGAATAACAACAATAATCATTTAGTTATGATGCTAAGTTCATTTGGTCAAATAATTAAACTTCTATATTATTTTCTATAAGAAATTGTTTTGTCTCGCGTAATATTGTTTAGAGTTTTGAGAGAGAATTGGATTATATGTTTATTGATCAAACTATTTGACAAACAAAATTATTTACTTATGATCCTTAATGTCTTATAAATCATATTTACAAAAAAAAAATGTTTAAAAAGTAATATGAATCTGAATTTTATTAGGAATAGAACAATACAATAAACGAAATTGACAATAAACAACACAGAGAACAAAAGATAAAACACTATCCAATTGGTAAAACCAACACTAAAGGATCAAGACCTGAGGATGTTTAAAAAATATGTCTTTAGACAATTTGGATCTTATTTCACTTATTAAAAACATATCTTGACTTAGTCCAACGCTCATTATACAAGTTGCTCGACACTTTACGTGTTAGTTAGCCACCGACCTCGAACTTTGCTATATTTATATATATATCGTCAAACATAGTCGTTGATAGTTTGTAAACTTAGACTTCAATACAATATTCAGCTCATTCTTTTGTACATGTACACAATAGATATATTACCAAAAATTTTACGATATTTGGATTTGACACGTAGAAAAATCTTATTAAATACTAATTTTGAGAAACCTTTTTTATATAATAAGATTCAATTCTTTCATATAATATGATTTCATATAGATAATAAATATTTTGTGATATAGTTATTATAATCTTTTTTTAATTGTTTTAAATATATCACCGAAAATTTTATGATTGTTGAATTTGACATGTGAAAGAATCCTGTTAATTACTAACTTTGAGAAACCTTTCTTTATATAATAAGATATTTTGCTATGTGCATCAATAAACGCAACCTTTTCCAAATTATTTTATGGTATCAAAGCAAATCCTTTAAACTAATTTTCTACCCTAAACCATCACCACCTTTTGTCAAAATCGCCACTGCTGTTCACAATATCACACGATGGTGTTCCTCCGATCACCACAGACCCACTTTCACCCTACGTTCTCAACGCCTCAGACAATCTCGGTACACTGATCTCATCTGCTGTGTTACAAGAAGATAACTAATAATTTGAAAAAGGTTGCGTTTATTGATTAACATAGCAAGATATGTATACATAATACATATTGCCTATTCTATCATATAAAAACTATATTGCATATTTACATCATATTCCTAATAGATTTATATATAACATGTACAATGTGCGTATTACCTTCTCAAATAATTTAACTTTTGTGTTTGAATTTAATTTTGGTACCGTTGAAAAAACTGTTAATTACTCACATTAAATTTCAGTTTGGTCTTTACAAGTTTATGCTATTCAATTCTGAGTGAAATGGTACAACTTTTTTTTTTTTTTTTTTTGCAACTGATTTTGAAATGGTACAACTTATCCCGTCTTCATATATATAAACCAGTGAGCTTTTTCTTTTCTTTAGTTTGGGTACTTTCTATTAATATGTAAGAGATGAACTTTTTTCTATATGGAATACATGTCTTATCCAAAGTTTTTTGGGGTCCGTCATTGTATATAATTGCAAATTTATTTATCGAAATCCAGAGTAATCTTAGGATTCAATGAAATTCGAGTTTTTGTGCCACTAAATATGTCTATAGATAACTAAATATTGGTTTCTGTATTAAAATTGACTAGAATCCTGCCAAAACAAGACAACTTTGATAAATCTTCAGCAACCAAACAAAATGAACTTAGTTACATCTACAAATCTACAATTTTAAAATGAGGAATGAGTCTTCTCTTGACAAGGAATCTTCTAACATTGAAACAGAAAGTAAACGCTAATATAATAACAATAAACTTGCACTAAGATAACAAAAACAATAAAATCCACTATAAGAAAAGTCAAACCGTTAACCAAACACAAAATGGTCTACTTCGCACTACTACAACATCATCTATATAACAAGCAAACCAAAACCACAACTTGTCACACAAACAAAAATGGAGAAACAAATCTCTCTGTTGCTATGTCTCTTCCTCTTCATCTTCTCAATATCATTCTCTCTTCACCAGTCAGAAGCTCGAAAACATTCCAATTATTATAGAGTTGCACCAATCACAAGACTAGTCCCAAAATCTCTCTACGAACAAATTTTCATTCACAAAGAGAACAACGCATGTCCTGCAAAAGGTTTCTACAATTACGAAGCTTTCGTGGAAGCAGCGAGGCATTTTCCGAGGTTCGGAGCCATAGGGAACCTTTGGATAAGAAGACGTGAAGTGGCTGCGTTTTTGGCTCAAATATCACATGAAACGACAGGTGGTTGGGCTACTGCACCGGACGGACCATACGCTTGGGGGTTGTGTTTTAAAGAGGAAGTGAGTCCACAAAGTAATTATTGTGATGATTCTAATAAAGAGTGGCCTTGTTTCCCTGGCAAGTCTTATAAAGGAAGAGGTCCCATTCAACTTTCTTGGTATGTATATGTCTACAATATTTATTACTACCATTATTTATTTATTTTATCTATCATCTTTCTGTATAAATTTTTTATGAATTTCTATCTCTAAAAGGTAGAAAATAATTGATAAAAAAGCCAATGATAACGGTAAAAGATGTTATGAATTAGGTTTGGGCATTCGAGTATCTGAAATCAGGTAGATTTTGAGTAAAAAGTTTTACGAAAGATTATTTTTATTTTTCGGATCAGGTCTGTCGAATATAAATTGGATTTAGTTCGGTTCTAATAATTTTTCAAATATATGATCTTTATGTGAATACACATTGAATTTTTATTTATAATAGTTCAAGTATTTTTTGTCTATATATTTTTGTAAAATATCAAAACTAATAAAACCAAGTTTTAATAGAAAACCTTTTCAACAGTACTTTAAAAAAATATAATTTCAATATAATAATTTGAATATGTAGGTCATTAAACATTTAAATATAAATATTATATTTTAAGTATGATTATATTTCTGATTTTCATTCAATATTTGGTTAGGTTCGGATCTAAATTCTGTATTTTAGGTCCAGGAATTAATCTAAACTTGGTTCGGACGTGGTTTAGTGTAATTAGTAGATTTTGGTTCGGTTTGGTACCTTTTAACCCATATCAAGTTCGATTCAGTTCTTCGGATTCTGATATATTGCCCAACTCTATAAAATTTTGTTTTACGTAATCACTAATCAGTATGAGCTTCTGGTTTCATATTATTACAATTTCGTTTGGTATAACCAGGAATTACAATTACGGACAGGCCGGTCAAGCATTGGGTTTTGACGGTTTAAGGAACCCAGAGATTGTTGCCAACAACTCCGTTTTAGCTTTTAAGACAGCTCTTTGGTTTTGGATGACCGAACAAGCTCCTAAACCGTCTTGCCATGACGTTATGATCAACCGGTACAGACTTACAGAAGCAGATAAAGCAGCGAACCGGACCGTCGGTTATGGTTTAGTAACCAATATCATAAACGGCGGTTTAGAATGTGGGATTCCAGGAGATGGACGGGTCAGTGACCGGGTCGGGTATTTTCAAAGATATGCTCAGTTGTTTAAAGTTACCACAGGACCTAACTTAGACTGTGAGAACCAAAAGTCCTTCTAAGAAACTAACTATCAAACCAAAATTTATGTACCAATGATAACTGAAGTTTAATATCTCATTATGTAATAAAAACTCTCAAAAATCTGAGAGAGATTTTAATGTTTTACATGTTACTTGTACACGTACCGTGACATGAAGTTGTTGACTTCGGTCGCGGTTTCATATGCACCTTCTACACACCGGCCTAAGGCTACACCGGCTACATAATTGCCGCCCAAAAATAGTCCGTCGTGTCCAGAAGACGTTAGAGATGATTTGGCTGTGTCAAGGATATCAAAGTGTCCAACTAGAAACTGAGGAATGGCTTGATTCCATACTCTAACTCCTAGTTTCAGTGGATCAGTAGAATTTGGCTTAATTAGCATTTTCCTCAAGTCTCGATCAACCGCTTCCACTAACTCGCCTTCCGACTGCAGAGTCAAAGCCCAAAAGAGAAGAAGAGATCAGTTCTTACGTAATACATGTTTGAAGAAAGATATGTTAGTAGTGTTTGCAGTTCTTACGTTATACATGTTTGAAGAAAGATATGTTAGTAGTGTTTGTAGTTTTTGTTACCTTTGATACAATTCCGGTATTGGTAGCTCCGCCGATGTAGTTCAACAGCAAAATTCTTCCGGGTGGTGCTCGATTTGGAAAGAGCGAGGAGCTGTATATAGTTCCTGAAGAATTCCCAAGAAAGCCATGACTGTTATGTGAAGAATCTGACATTAATAGAAGATTACTAGTACAAGATATATACCTAAAGTTTCAACTCCTTGCGTGCGTGGATGCAATTGCCCAAAACCTTTTAGTTCACCATCTATCAAACACTCTGTTCGGATTGCTTCTTTCGGGTACGAGATAGATACTGCTGCAACTGGTGGATAGTAGAGTTTTGAGAGTGCATTTGCTGCAGGTTCCTGAGAAGATAACAGTTGCAACACTTCACATAAGAACCCATAATTTTCCTACGTTTTTGTGCTAATTCCTAGTTCATAAAACGAGAAACTTACAGAAAGAGGACGCAAGAGACTGCTAGCAACATGAGATGGCACAGTCATGACAACACTTTTGCTCTCAACAGAAACTACACCATCCGGAGTCTCATAGGTTAAGTTGTATCCTCCTTTGGCCAGCTTAGTAATATTTGAGAGCTTCCACGACAATTTAACTTTACTACCCAACCTGTCATATCACATAAGTTTTCAGAAAGCGTTGGAAATTTTTGCCTATTTCCTTTCCAATAGAGAGAGGCAAATACATGATACCTTGCAGATATTGCTTCAGGCAACATTGTAAGTCCCTTCCTGAACGAACCAACTGTTTGGCCCTTTGGTTTTGGCAGGCGCCTGAAGTAGCAGGTTATGTTTTTTTCATTACAAATCTATACATAAAGAAACAAAAGGCCTCAAACAACTGAAAAGGTTGTGTTACTCACGGGTCTCGTTCTACCGTGGGAGCTTTTTTCTTCTCCTGAATTGCTTTAAAGGTACCACCTATGATGCTTCCACCATTCTGCTCTAGTTTCCAAACCTTCCCAAATGCTGCTTTCATACTCAGTTTTGAAGGATCACCCGCATAAACACCTGAAAACACAAATTTAAAGCTTTACAGGGTACACTAGAATTAAATAAACACTACTAGATCATCTAATAATTGTTTTTTTGATGTTCCATTCGTAACTCTACCTGAACAAAATGGTTCAATCAGACGCTCAAATACCTCATCACCAAGGTTACGCCGTACAAACTCCTCCACGGATTCTTCACGACCCTTTGTCAAAATTTAGAACATTAGCAACTTCTACCAACATAAGCCTAAGTTTGCAAGAAATCTCATTGATTCAGAAAGGTGTTCAGAATACACACTGGAGGTGATGGCCGAATGCCAAGTGCACCAAGTCCAGCCCTAATCTTCCCACCAATGCTCATCAAATCGAAGAACGGTAAGTCTGTTAACTTCGACGGTACCGGCCTCAGTTTCCCATTCCACAACACAAACCTTGGAGCAGTAGGATCTCCCAACACCAAATCATCCTTCAAACCACTATCTACCTGAACTAACCATAAACAAAAGAAAGCTATAAAAATTCCCTAATCACAACATAAACATCCAAATGCTTAACGCTCATCTACAACATATATGCAATTCAATTTCCTTTGTTCCCAGTAAAGTTGTTAATTCAAAAATCTCAAGTCAATGTGCAATGTGAAGAACTTACCACCATAGTAAGCATAGGATCAGATGGCTGAAAACTATTGGGACCTTCTTCCCATAGAAATCCTTTCTCTTCACGAGTGATAATGTTGCCTCCAACACGGTCCCTAGCCTCAGTCACAATCAAATTTGGAGCAGCATTAGGATGCTTCGTAGCAAGCGCCTGCGCGATGCAGAGACCACTAATTCCGCCGCCGACAATCACACAATCCGCCGTAATTGTGGTTCCTCCTCCGCCTTCGATTTTAGAAGATCCGACAGTTGGTCCACCTGCCACCGAACAACGAAGTCTAAGAGGCTTATAGACATTGACTCGAAGATTCGGATTCGAAAATGATGGTAGAAGCGATTGTGTCGCCGGACGAAGAAGAGATAACTCCATGAGAATCGCAGAGACTTTACAATTTTGTCAGCTTCTTAAGTTTTCAGATGAGGCAATCTTCAACGACAACAACAAAAAAAAATGGAAGAAGAAGAAGATGAGAAATATTCACCTGCATTAGCTCCCACCGTAAGTGTTTGTGGAACACATACTCTCTTTTGGGTTGGATTTCAAGTTGGGCTTAAGCCCAAATATAAATATTAAATACTAATTAGTTCATTGAGATTCATTTACGTTAATTGTTTAGCTTGGCCCATTTACTTTAGGGCCGATTAACATTTCTTTATTTTATATTTTTTGGTCGAGTTTAACATTTCTTAATTTTACAAACGAACAGAAATTTCCTCCAGTATTTTTACCTTACCAACTTTTTTTTTACCAACAACTGTAATTACGCTATTTTTCTTCATTTTGTATACGTAAATATAAATATATAAACAATTCTTGTAGTAGTTTTTATATAATTACTTATAATATATATTAAATTTCAATATCAAATAAGTTTTTTAGAAATTTTAATTTTCTTAATATACGCATTTAACTAAAAAATCAAATAAAATTGGCAAGAACTAATACAAACCTATAACCTATTTGACCATACAATGTTTAGTTATCTTCGTAACGCCCCAATCGTCGTTATAATAGGTCCCACGTCCTTTTCGGACCCATTTTACCGATCCAACGGTCGGTACGCTATATCCGGAAGGCTTTAAAGACTTGTTTACCGACCCTACAAATCACTACATGATCTTTCCCTGTGTTTTGTCATCACTCGCATGGTTCCGAAAATTACTTTCCGGAAGGTCACCCATCCTTTGACTACTCCAGCTCAAACACATTTAACCCTGGAGTTTTCTCTGGACAAGTGACCGAAAAGATAAATGCACTTTGGTGACATAGGTGATCAAATCAATTCTTTTAAACCTCTCCGCATGCACCACCACATATCATATTTTCCCGAAACCGAGGTGTTACTATTCACTCCCACTAATTTATCGCAACACCCTCGTTGCATACTCAGATTGTCACCCCCTGCGCTGTGTGCCCTCGAGACTCTACACTCGACTGGGTTCGGCTCTGATACCATTTGTAACGTCCCGACCGCCGTCGTAATGGATCCCACGTCCTCTTCGGGCCCATCTTACCAACCTTACGGTCGGTATGCTATGTCCGGAAGGCTTTAAAAACTTGTTTACCGATCATGGTTTCGAAAATCACTTTCCGGAAGGTCACCCATCCTTTGACTACTCCAGCTCAAGCGCACTTAACCCTGGAGTTTTCTCTAGACAAGTGACTGAAAAGATAAGTGCACTTTGGTGACATACAGAGGTGTGCCTATGTGTAAAAAAAAAGACATTCGCCTCGGGCCCCCTCAAATAAATCTAATTTTTGGGGCCCCTAAATTTTTTCAAAAAATCATATATTATAATAAGTTTTCTAGTTTATATTATAAAAATAATTAATGCGTAAATATTTTCCTTAAGAATTGGATTATTTTTAGCGAGAACTAAATTATATTGGAAATTATGTTAGATTTAGTTCTAGTTGTCTATACGAAAAAAAAGTTTTTGAAATCTAAAATTGATTAAATTTTATTTACTATCAACTATATCACAAAAAATGGTTTAGTTAACACACACATACATATATATATAAAGTAAAAGAAGAATTTACTTAAAAATAAATAAAAATGTTATATTGTAAAAAATATGTTTTTTATTTATATATATATATTATACTAAATTATATTATATTTATGTTATTAAAAAATTATATTATAAGTATTGTTTTATAGTTGTCTTAGGCCCCTATAACTCTCGACACGATACTGGTGACATAGGTGACCAAATTAATTCTTTTAAACATCTCCGCATGCACCACCACATATCATATTTTTTCGAAACTGGGGTGTTATAATCTTATTGAATGAAAGTTTGGTTACTATGTTAGTTAGCAAATCTTAAAAGCATGACAAAATTCAATTTTCTGTCTGTTTTACTATATTTGACCTTTAGATTTTTTTACACAGTTTAAAAAATTATTAAATTTTGTATTATATTCAAACAAACATGTTTTATTAAAGATTTCAAAATAATATAACCAATCACAAATGAATCTACAGAATTCAAATGATCAAAAACACTAAAAAGACAATAAATTTTGCATAGAATTCTTAAAACATCAATTAAAATGAAAAAATTCTAAAACACTAAGTAAAGTGAAACAGAGAGAATATATTTATTACCATACTACTCGCTCCGTTTCACTATATTTGATCTTTCCGATTTTCTCATACAGTTTAATAAATTATTAAATTTTGTCTTTTATCTATATAAAATATGGTTTATCACAATATCCAAAATAATCTAACCAATCACAAATCAATCTGCAAAATTCAAAGAATCAAAAACACTAAAAATAAATAAATTTTACATAAAAATCCTAAATCATCAACCAATATGAAACAAATAAAAGTTACTAAAACATCAAGTAAAGTAATAATTAACTTTTGCTCAACTTTATAAAAACAGAATAAACCGAATCATTATTATAAAAAATGCAAAATATCTTCTTGATTCTTGTTTGCTTCAAATTAAAGTCAACTTAGCTACGGATAATCTCCATAATCGACATAAAGTTGCGACCACCTCCTTTCTTCTTATCATAATTATTGATATTAATTATTAGTTTGATTACTGTTAAAGTTATTATAAAACCCTTAAACATGCTTTCATTTAACTTGAGAATAATAATATATTCTTGAACAAAAGTATATATGACCACTAGATTAATCAAAGCGACGTCGTTAGAGTACACACCACATAATTATAATTAAAAAGACATGACTAGGTGGTGCATGTGTTTATGCTGTCTCTAATTATAGAAGGTCCAAAAGATTATGTCTTTGTCTCACGTCATTTCAGTAAAATTTTTAAACTATTTAAGAAAAAATTATGAATGCGATATGAAATAATTAGTTTTAAATTTTCTTCATATAAATTATGTTAATCTTTCAAATCAAATATGGGTTGTCATCCTCTCTAAATCAATAAGAGGAAATTAATAATTAAATTAAAACAAACTTAACTTTTATTAGATTTCAAAGACATAATGAGATTATGTTTTTAATTGCCTTTTTTTTTTGAAAATTATTTGTTTTAGAATAATTTGTGACCTAAAATGATTTTTTTGATATTACTTTCACTTTGTGTCGTGTTCACTTGTATCACATCAAACATCTATTCCTAGTTCGAGTGAAATAAATGGATCAATTCATAATTATGCACAAAACCTTCATCATAAGCAAATTTCATTGTCGACGAAAATAACTAGTATTTATTTATATTATTGGTTTACGCAATGATGATTACCACTTACATAACTATTGTGGAGTTTTTCTATCATTTTATAGTAAAACTTACATTGGCTAAAAGAAAAATTCGACATTTATAAAACTTATTTTGACAAATTATTTTAAACAAAGGACCTATCATTTTTTCTCATCCTTTTCGTGTTAAAAAAATAAATAGTATCGTCATTCCATACATCACATGTAAATATATCAGTCATGAGGTTGATTTTCATTGGAAATCTTATATATTATTAGAAAAATGATTTTTAGCAAAAAAAAGCTTACTTGTCAACAACACATGGTTGATTACAGAATTACTCTAATAATAAATTACAAATTTACCTTTAATATTAAAATTTAGTTTATTTTCACATTAATTAATTTATTTTATTTTGATATAAAAATAATAACATAGATTTTATAATACGTAAAATTATTTTTTTTATTTTGATTTAATCTTATTTTCTTATAATATAGAAAATTACATGAATTAGTTATAAATTTTTTATTTTACATATTAAAACTATTTCATTTTAATTTTTGTAAATTAATATGTTTATTCTTATAATATAGATAATAAAATAATTTTCTCTTAAGTTTTTAAATTATCCGAAAATTAGTTAAGAAAAGTTTTGTTTTTTTTGTTTTTATTTAATATTATTTTCAATTATTTAAATTTAATATGATAAAGATAAATAAATATTTTTCATAGTTATCATAATCATTAATAATTCATATTTCTATTGGAATATTATATATTTTTCTATATAAAAATAAAATATAACTAATCTCAATATATCATAGATTTTCCATTCTCCACAAACATTCATTCAATTTGTAGTTTTATTTGAGTAATGTCCTTTGTTTATTTTTTTATTTCTTTATTCATGTTGAACGTTAGGACTTACCTACTCAATTTATTTTCATCAGAGAAATCAATCCAGTATTAGATTACAACAAAATCAGGATAAAAAATTTAAGAATATGGAGATCATTCAAAATCAATTGAGATAATTTTGGTCGATGAAAATGTTACTTTAAAATTGGAGGTAACTAAAATAATATGTATGGTAAAAAATTTGATTTACAAAATTTTTAATTTTATTCAAAAAACATGATATATATATGTTAGAGAAACAAATTATAGTAAAGAAACAAAATTTGATAGAAGGATAAACTAATAATATAAATAATATTTCATAAGTTGATGGAAAAAGTATTCAAAAGTCCATTCAACCACTACGTAATAATCATTTAATTTTTATATATATTTTTAGGAGACATAAATTTATGAGGGTGAAAATTATGAGACTATGAAAGATCACTCAAATCAATTGAGATAATTTTGATCTACGATAAAGTTAGTTTAAAATTGTATATAGACTAAAATAATATGTATTTTTAAATTTTGATTACAAATCTTTTAGTTTTGTTCAACATAAAACTACTGAAAAAAAGTTTTCATAACATAATTAGATGTAATATAATTTGTTAAATGAGAAGTTAACTAAAGCAATTATTTAATATATTATTTCTATAAAATTGATAATATTGTATTTTAGGTCTTAGAAAGTTTTACTTATAGATTTTTTTACATATCATATTTATTTTATCTTTAATATTTTTATGTAATATCGATTATTATAATGTGTAAGATAATAAAATTTTAAAACTAATTAAATTAAAAATAGTTATGTCCGTATGCATGTGCAGAAAAATCACTTAGTTAATGTTATTTAGTTGTACGAAAGTATAAATAGTTTTTAGACTTCATTAGAAAATATGAAACCAAACCAACTTTCGGTGGTGGATCCTTGAGAGATTGATTGGGTTTCTACTCAAATACCTCCAATTAATAAAATATATATCAAGCGTAAATTCATCGATTCTAAGTTTAATTTTTATTAAATAACTAATTTTTTGATGTTTATCTAGATGAAGATATAGACACATGTCTAGGATTCACTAAAAAATTTGGAACCAAATTAGTTATCACTACAAAAAAAATATCTATTATTAGAGCCGAAATTATGTTATTATAGGTGTTATATTGCGTTTTATTAAATCTTATGACATTCACAGTTATAGTAGGTTCAGTACATATGATAGTATTATTTATATGGGTATTGTTTTCTTAGTGATTAATTGGACTTAGATATAGATACTCCCAATTAACTATCTATGCATATATCAACAAAAATAAAATATATAGATATTGAGAAATTATTAAATGAATATAAAACTAGAAGAAACATGCATCTAGGGAAAGACATGAATGGAACATAACAGTATCAAACAAGAAACTTAAGTGCAACTTGACAGCAAAAGCCACATAAGCATTGAACCCAACCGTGTGGACAACGATGCACCGCGATTAAACTAATATATATCCTCAAATCTTCTACATCATTGATTGATCAATATCAAGCTATGTCTCTTTAATACATTTCATCTTTTTATAATAAGGTTTATAGAGTTCATTGACCATTTCTAGTCCAAATACTTAATGTTTTCATCATATATACAACTTGTAGCTTGGCTATTTGGAAAGTTTGTTTTTAATGCTTAGGTGTAAGAAATTTTTTTTTGCCGATTAATTTGTTTTTTCTTCTAACCTAATAGATGTGGTGTGGTCGGAGTTTGGAAGCCCAAAACTCTATAATTAGTTGCCTTTCGAGTTCAACACATTACAAACTTACATATCTAGAGTTCAACACATATTAATGGAGTTTTGACTTTGAACTAAATATTTATATGATGATAGATATCCAATAAATCACATTATCTCGTAATTCTGAGTATTAAATATTTAAGTTATCAAAAAATATATTTATGATGTACGATTTTTTGTAAGTTGTTTGGTAGGAATAAACAAGCTATTGTATAAGTAATTGTTTATTTTACTACCAATCACAACCGTTTAAAATCAATAATTAAAATAGATGTTTAAACGCGAGTTCCAAACAAACTTTTGTATAGACATTTGCTAAGCACTAATTCCAACCAACTGTTTTCGAAAAAATCTTCTATTTAACACATACTCCTTCTGTTTTTAATTAGTCGATGTTCTGAAAAAAAAATTTGTTTTATAAAGGTTGATGTTTTCAATTTTCAATGCATATTTGGTTCAATATTTCTTATTTTATCCTTATTTATTCTATAATTTTAATTATAATTAATATTTTTCTTTGTATCTTCTAATAATAAATAAAATTAAATAAAACATTTCAAAAAGTTTCTTAATATGTATAATATCTCTAAAACATCAAATATTAAAAACGGAGGAAGTATATTTTTAATTGTTTTGCTCAGACAGAATCACCAATTAAATTTTCTATAGACCAAAACGTGATTGTAGAATCAAATATTTGTCGTAGTCAAAATGACACGATATGTTTGGAAAAAAATATGAATATAAAAAGAGACCAATGAAATAGTATATTTTTAAAATGTCACCGTCTTGAGTCGAAGACATTGCACACGAGAAACTTGGATGTGTGCATTGACACTTATCTTGTCCTTGACTCTGCCCTCTTTCATAATTTTTGATTTAAAAATATCGAATACTTGCAATAATATACGATATATATAATTATTTTGACAAATATATATACAGCCACCGACGTACAGATATGCATAATGTTTTCATTTTTATATGTTATAATATTTTATAATAATTTGTAGCTTTTCTTGCAAATTTTAAATACAAATTGGAAGACAAAAATATTATTATATTCCATATGAAAAACAAAAGATAGAATCGGATTGTTCCTGAGTTTTTCAAGACTACGAAAAAAAAGGAAAACAGGAATTGGTATTATTTTTATTTTTTTTAACAATTACATTTGACAAGATCTAAACTATAACTTACCCCAATCTTTCAAATTTCTATTTAATCTAGCAACTGCGTAAAGAGAAGTAATCGAATCTTAAATACTATAGTCATTAGCTGGATCATCCTAACCACCAGACTGAAAAAAACTCGACATTACTTTTTCATTATATCTAGATTTATATTATAGTTTTCTATTTTTTAAAATACAAATAGAAAACTTTCATCGAAATATAATACTAATTAAATCATATTTGCAATATACATGGTTTTTGGCCAAAAATATTAATAAGCTCCGAAGTGCATTGGACACTTTCATTTATATCAAAAACTCAAATAATTACTAAGTTTTATTTTTCCATATACATATTATTTGTAAACTGCATGGAATTTGTAAGTGGTATTTAATCAAGTGGCAGGTGTTTAATCTATTAAAGACAGACGCACTTATACGTCGAGGAATCGAATCTCGCTGCCTGTTTTATGCAAAAACTTGGCTAATAGACCGACTAATTATTACCGACAAAAATGAAAAAAAAACTGCATGGAATTTTGATAATTATTGGTCCAATATCTAAACCCGGTCCCGGAGAAAGGATCGACCCGAGTCCAGATCACAAGAAGAATGTATCACGTGAAAGGCAACGTGAGTATGTATGGTCGGAAAATGACGTAGGTTTAGTTGTCTGACATCGGAGTAAATTCAGCACCTCAAATTTGACACGTGATTATTTGTAAATAAAAGAGATAATAAAATGAAAATATTGGTTTCACTTTTAATCATTGAAACCGTTACGACAGAATCTTCCGGCGCCGGTAATTTTGTTCTAGGGCCCTACCAAAATTCTTACACTTTATTATAACTGTGAAAAAACGGATATTTACCAACCATTTATGTTTTTCTTCAATGATGAATTACCAACCATGTATGATAATAAAACGCATACATTACTAAAATGTTGGACAATTAAAAAGATATTACTGGGTTTTGATTGGTTATATATAAAGGTTGTCTGCAAACAATATACTTATATTGCTATCAGTCATCAATTTATTTGAAACCATATTTTTGAACGGTTGTTTGGATTTATTTTGGTTATTTTCAAACGGAACTATATACCTAAACAACTATCGTTTGTACATATAAATATCTATTATTTTTATATTTTACGCATAGTTATGATTTAAGAAGAAATATATGATTTATATTACGGTTCAAGATAAGAAGATAAGAAGAGTCATTCGTTTACAATTTAAAAAATAATCATTTGCTAATTTACAAACAATAATTGTAATATATATATTATATAAAAAATGTTAAAGTACATATTGTTGCTTATTTTTTCGAATAATTATTTTGAATTAAATTTTATGTACTAATTTTGATCTCATTATACTATTCAACCATTGCAATCTTGCCGATCAAAAATAATTTTCAAATGACTTTTGTTTGAAAACCTTTTTTGCTAACCGCTATCTTCAACAATTGTTACCAATCAAAGATTGCTTTTTGATTTGGTAAGATTGATTTGTGTGTTTTAGAGATATAAATTAAACTTGCTTAAAAATAACGAATTAAAAAGTTTTTTGGCACAAAACCATTATATATAACTTAATTATTTACTCATTTTTTAATTTTTATATTATTTAGGGATTCATTTGCTTGAATTTACGAAACAGATTAATGAAAGGACGAGTATAAATAAATAAAATTCAAACAGTAATCAAGCAAAACGTTTTATAGAATGAACAAAGCTATTTATTAATTATTTGTAATATGAAATACTATATATTATTTATATATTAGTCAAATATGAAATACCTGATTATATGAAGGATTTAAATGAAGTGTGTTATACAGTAAGATTTGTCCGGCTATCACCTATCAAACTGTCTAAACACTTTTATGTCAACTTGTTAATTAATCTAAAAGTGATTTTAATTATTAATATGAAGATTTTTTTTGTAACTCCAGAGTTCCCATATCATATGGGAGGGGTCTGGAGTAATTTCGTGGGGGGGTGCAGTCTACGGATAGACCCTCATTTCCGAGTATTCAAATGAGCCGAAAGCATGAACCTACATCCATGTAAGGATGATCAGAAAATTATGATTTAGCTTCGCATGGCAAAAAAATCAAAGTTACGAACTTTTTAATATTTCAAGTCCGCTCCCTACCACTTAACCACAAACTCCTTATTTTATTGAGCCTTTCTCTTATATTTGTTCATTAACTTTCATATATATATATATATATATAATTCATGTCTGCATTAGCATATGCATGTAGATATGACAATCAAAACCAGAAAATGTCTAAATAGTCATAAGTGGAAACTTAAGGAATTTTCATGGGCCAAATATATATTTTAAACAGAAGAAAAAAGTAAGAAAATTAGATATTGTGTATATATATATATATATTTAATATTGATTTGACATGTTGACTTTCTAATTTAAAAAATGTAATATTTTATGGGAAAGAAAAACATACGAAAGTGTAATAATGTGAAAGTGAAAGGAAAGATAAGGTAAAAGTCAAGGAGTTTTGATATTTGATGTAAGTAAAAATTTTGCCGGTTGTTTAGATTTAGAATGGGAGGCAGTAATCAATTTCTAAAAGTAGAAATAATTATGACTAATAATAATTATTGAAAGTAATTAGTACTCCTTTAACAATTCACTAGTAGCAAATTTGGGGTTTGCCGACAACTACTGCTCAATTACGTCATTAAAATTATAATTAATTATTCCGCCGAACAATTAGAGTTTAGGAATAATGTAACCAGTAACCCAAATAAGATTGAAGATAATTATATTCTTATATAAAGAGTATAAGTATTCAGAAAATATTTTTGTCAGGAAATAGTTGAATTTTCAATTCTATAATCTAGTTTACGAGGGTTAGTTAATAGAAATCTAAAAGATGCAATATATTTATTTACCAAAGAAAAAAAAATACAATATATTTGAAAAAATATATGACTTCACTCTTTACTTTTTTTCTTTAACAATTAGATCGACAAAACTTAATTCACAATTCAACTTTAATCCAGAATCTTAACAATATCACATGGATTAAAAACAATTTTAGTTACATAAGGAATATTATAAGATTTTGGAATTTTTTAAATAAACGAAGAATCCCATACCTAGACGTAGATTAATCTCTGAGGCCATAAAAGTTGAGTTTTTTTGGCTACTTAAAGCATATTTCGCAAAATCAAAGTAAAAAAAACTCAAACCTTACTAAAAAAGAATAAATAAAGTGAATCCAAAGCCAACTGAACCAACTTAGTTGATTGTAATCATTTTGGCAAAAAGATGTTTAAATTATATTATATATGATAAGTTTAATTAATTACTTCACTTTGATATATATTATGATAAAATGTTTGTAGATACAATACATGTATATACATATAATACTAGTGTTCTGTTAAATTAGGTCAAACCCCATTAAAAATTCAGCAAGTTTTAAAATTTAGTAAGAGAATCTGCCTTGGGGGAATAATAATGTGAAATTGTGCTTTATGAATTAGAAGGAACAAACAACGTTGGGATTCGTAATAGACAGTGAATGATGAAGAAGATGATACATAATGGTTTCAAGGTTAGTACATCCTTAATCACGATCTCAATATCACATCACTCACTCACACTCCTTAGGACCCATTGATTCTCCTATCTTGTATTCATCATCACCTTTGCTTTTTTACTTGGTCCCATTCCTTACACATGGCGACTCTCTATTGATTCTTCCCTAAAACCTCTTTTGCAAGTCCTCTCATTCTCATATGTGTTTACTCCTTCATTTTAATGAAATTTTTATTTGATTACTATTAAATTTTATATTAGGGTTCAATACATTATTTTAGCATAACATTTTATTTCATATAGTTGGTTAAGCTTTACTATGAGCTCTATGAGATCATCAAAACAATTATATATGCAAGACAACATACCCCAATCTGAACAAGAGTTTTCATCAAATATTTGTATGGACAGTTTGTTATAGATAGATGTTTCACGGAAATCTTCTATATGATAAATCGTTAAAAATGTTGTCTCATTGAAAAACCTTCAACTTTTTTCTTAAAATTTCTACGAAAATATATGTTTCAAATTTTTTGATAGATTTTAGACGAAAAAATGTGACAATTTTTTAATACAAGATACATGTTTAATCTCAATACAAGTTTCTTCGGTTGAACCTTTTTATCCTGACAGATATTATTGTCGAAAAAATGTGACAGGTTCTCGACAGTAAAAATAAATATTCAACCAAGTAATATTTTTTAACCAGAAGAATTTTTCTTCTACCCAAAATCATTATTGATAATAATATATATGCAACAAAAATAAACATAAGTTTAACTCGTATCGTATCGTTACTATTTGGGTTACTAAAAAAACAAAAAAAGGTGATAATTAATATATACATATTAATATCTGCATTTGACCAAAAAAAATCTGCATTTATAATAGCTCACTGAAAAATATATTTATGACCTAATAACTCATTCAGCTTCTTTTTTCGCATCATATATATATACTACGATATAATTTATCAAATTAAATATTGGATTCGTTGGTAAACTATATACATCAAAACATTCTTCAACATTGCTCGTGATTTAGATAATTAGGTCGTTGTCCAAATTTTGAAACTTGTATTTAGTTATTCTCACTATGCATTATGCTAAATCTATCAATCAATGCAATCGAAAAAAAACAACTATCATTGTTATCCTTTTCTAAGTTTATATCTTTATACTCATTTAAAAAACCTAATGATAGATTCGTGATCAAAACTCTAGGTCATGAGAAATGATTATTCGTAAAGAAATTATAATTCTTTTATTAAAGAGAATTTTAACTGCTAACTCTTTTTTCTTAATGTTGTCTTTGATTTTAAAGAATATTTTTTACCAACAAACAATTGGATCGACAATGTTCAATCAATAGCAATCAATAGCTGAACTTCTGAACTATATTACATGGGGGCAAGCAGCTTGAGACAAAGCCTATCTACCTTATACTCCGAAGCAAAGCCGATGTTCAGCACGTGTGATATGAGATCTGACACAGAGCCCAAATTAATTGAGGGTATTTTCTAAAAGTACTAATAGTTTGTTTTGGATCAAATGTTTGTTAACATTTTCTTACATTACACAAACTTTTTAGTAATTAAGTCTTAAGGCCCAAAATATTTTTTGTAAGTTATAGAGTCCAAAATATTTTTAGTAAGTTATAAGGGCAAAAATTTGTCTTAGGTCTTGATTGGTAAAGTTTTTTGTTGAGCATAATGCTCTTGTAGGAACCAATCATATTTGTCTATTTTAAATTTTTTATATATGATTGGTTCATACAAGAGCATTATGCTCAACAAAAACACTTACCAATCAAGGTCTTAGTAAAACTCGGGGTCATTTATTTTTCTTTTAGTAAATCTTAAGCTTCAAAAAATTTTCTTACTGTTAAGCCGATCCTATAGAAATTTTTTTAACTTTAGCAACACATGACCTATATTTTCTTCGAGTTGGTCCTACTTCGAAGTAGAAGCACTCTTGCAAGCAATGTCATGCATGATTTCCCTATACATGCTGGAGGTAAACTTTGCAATAGATTGTGCAAAAATTTTGAAGATGATGTCGTGTCCAGAAAAGTGACTAGCTTTTCTTCCTTACTTAGAAGATCTTGAGAGACTAAAGAGTTTATTCACCTATTTCTCCATCTATTTAATCCTAAGGTTGATGAATCACAAAATTGACTTCTTTACTCCTAATATTCTAATATTCGAGGGAAATTCTTTATTTTTATTCTTTGTACCATCACATTAACTTACTTATTTATCTTAATTAATGAAACATTGAGTTTGAGAAAAAAAAGAAGGTTATACGACGTTTTGAAGATGTACTAAAGATGTATTTTTCTAAAACTTAATTCAATTTACACAAGTTCTTTACATTTTTCAGCTACAAAATGTGATGTGGCATGAAAAAAAAAAACCTAAAATGAAATATCAAAAATGAGAAAAACAAAAACAAAATGTGATGTGGCACGAATCTCGTGATGGACTTTCGATGAAAAAATAATGTAGAAAAACAAAAAGAAGATGACAAAACAATTCTTTTATTTATTTATTGCACACGCATATAATAATATATTTATAGTATAAGACATATCTTTTTTGGCACTACATTAAAAAACTATTGTAAAGAGTAGAATTATTGGAGTCTCGACCCTCTATTTATGGGTAGGGTCCTTATAATAATAGTCTTTTATAACCATTAACCATTTATAAGATAGTTTCATCAAAATTTGACTAGTAAATTGTAATCTTGTATAAAAATATAAATATTATTTGAAAGTTAATATACATAGCTAGCTACCAAATGGATGAAAGAAAAAGTACCATTTATAATTCATATCACTAAATAATTCTATAAAAAAAAGTTAAGTATTGACAAGTATGGATTCATATATATTTATATATACTTTAACAAAATAAGATAAAATTAAACCCATCACGACTTCTTCACATTGCCTTTATTATATAAGTATGTGGAGCTGTCTGTATTTGAACGTACGTGTGGATAGTTACCCTACATGTCTTTCAGTAATTGTTTATGAAAGTTGAATAAATAGTTAATGCTTACTTCTGGGATCTTTTCTATTAGAATTTGATTTTAGATAGGTGAATAATCGTTAATAATAAATTGAGTATTTGAATTATAGATTAGTTTTGATATAATTATTGACAAATATATACATATACATCGTAGTATACAATTAAACTTTGAAATTTACAAAATTATGACAAAGGTTTTTTGCCGTTTCATATTGAATACTATAGAATAAAATAGATGGTTAATATATTTAGCTAAAATCATCAGTTTGGGTTTAAATTATTAAATTTTGAATTATTTAATTGGAGTTCGACTCCACGTAGTTACATAATCCCATATTATTAGAATCTAAAGATTATATTATAGATTAGACTTTATCGATATTAATTATTAATAGAAACATGAAACAAATACATTTGCGTATATCCTTAGGTTAGTTTTTTTTTGTTAAGAACCTTAGATTATTTATGATAAATTAGTTATGTTTCTGCTTTTTTATTTTTGATATATAATGGATGTCTTTTTCTTCATATTTGTAGGCCATGGACATATACGTACATGTACTCAAAAATCAATGAATTTGGCTTTGATTAAGATTCAGAAGTAATTACTTGATATGACAATTCACAAGCATGCATATAGAGAGTTTGATTAAAATAATTGTTGCAAGCGAAACAGAAAATACTAATTACTTTAATATAATTATATATATCTTAACATAAAAATACATAGGCAAAAAGAAAAGAGTATAATTGCTAATATATATTAAAATTGTGATGGATAATTGATTAATCAATTCATTAAAGAGACAATAGTTGACTGGAGAGAAAACATATCATGTGCTTGCATTATGATAAGCTAAAGAGTAAATGATGATCTCAAAAGGATTTTATTCCTGATTATATTTATAATTTGATTTGTTAATTCATTCTTTAACATTTCTATAATACATTTTGGTACCAGACAATTGCTAAGGGTTTTAACTAATACTGTACAAATATTTACTGGAACCACTATATTTTTTCCATTAACTAATGTCACTTATAAGGATGCATATATATATAGATATATATATATATATATATTAATACAAATTTATATAGATAAAATTCTGTATTAGAATTATTAGAATTATTAACAATTTAAAATTTAGATTTTTTCCACTTACAGAAAAGAAATTTTTTGGCTAAATTATTTTCGAACTCTAACCTTGAATTTGATTCATATCGTCAATTGCTTTATATTTCCGTTATATATATTGTTAAAACAATTTTGAGACAAAGTATTACAATATATGTATATATAGTAGAAATATAACAGCTATTATATATTTATTAATGTTTTGTCGTGGGAGTCAATTTCACAATTAGAGTTAATAAAGTATTTAGTTTAAATATTTTATAGTTTAAGATTTAACTCTCTACTAACTCTAACTTTAGGAAAATTTATAGAAGTTTCTTTCTTTTATACTAGAATTATACCAATGTCATAGCGTGGGATTTGACTATTTTTCAATCCGTGTTCATTTAGGTATCTAGATTTGTCATCACCTGTCATCATATATTAAATATTATTTTCGTTATTTTAGAGGTCTGAAACCCAAACCTGAATTAAAGAACCGAACCCAACAAAATATCCTAATGGGTTTTTAATCTATATATCTTACAAACCGAACCAAACATGAATTAGAACCAAATTAAGAACAAAATTTTAGTTTTTTAGAATTTTTCTAATAATTTTTCTTAAATTTTGAATTTTATATAAAAATACTCGAACATGAACTCGATCTATACCGAACTGAACTTTGTCCAAAAAATAAAAGTACCCGAATAAGTATACCGAATTAGATGAACCGAACTCGACAATATACCATAATGGGTCCTAAATATATGTACCTGGAAAACCGAATCCAAAATCGAACTGAAACCGAATTTGTACTGACATTTTTAAAAAATTAAATTTTAGTTTTTAGAGTTTTTTTATTAAATCATTATTAAATTTGAATTTTTATATAAATATCTGTAACAAAACCACCTTAAAACTATTTTTAAGGGTTATTATGAACCATATGTTAATTTTATCCTAAAATTTATAACACGATTAAAATGAAATTGTCTCCCGCTTTAGTATATAAGATAGATGTATATTTGTATTTGATAACGTTTCTTTCTGTCATCGATATTAATATTGATAAACCAAAACAAATATACAAGAATTGTTTATATAAATCGGTAGAAAGTAAAATATAGTAAACTATCTCCGGAATTTAAACCGATAGAAAACAATATATCTCTATAAATCATATTGATGGAAAACAAACTATCTTTAGAAACTAGTCCAAAAAGAAACAAAAAATGCCTTAAAAAAAGCTATCTAGAATAGGAAACAAGTCGCAAAAGATTACCACACACCAAATAAGTTAATAGCAGGACAACTGAAAGTAAAGTTTTCAATAACGAATAAAATGTACTTGTGAAAATAAATAAAAATGAAAACAAACTAAACCAACAAAAAAATAGAAAATCAAATTATTCTACGATATCTTCTGAAAAATGGCGAAGTGGAAATTCGATAACTTTGTAAAATAACAAAAACAGAAGAGAAAATATGAGTTTATATTTTTAAAAAAATCGTACACGTGTGTATAGTGTATGAATGGGTTTGAGACAGAAAAGGGTCCTACGAAGATGAGTCGAGATACGTTATCCACCTCTCTCACATGCCTTTGCCTCTGTCCTTTGCTAATCCTCTACTTTGCATCTATTGTAATTAACGGTACACTATTGATCTCTACCGTTCAATATATCAACTGACCCGTTCGATGTACCTACCTACCTCTTACTATCATCCGTTGACTCCATAAGTGGGTTCGTTCTGTGTGGTACTTTCCCTGATTCCTAAAGAGTTACTTGTTACGTACAAGTAAAAAAAGATATATTATATATAGATTTTTCTTTTTTATAAACCGTAAGAGTTTCGAATCTTTGATCTATAATTTTTTTCGGTGTTCGGAGATTATTGATAATATTGCGTTTAAGGCGTAAATCATTCTTCCTAAATGACTTGAATCCATGACATTTTCGTTAAAGAAAACTATTAGACCAAAAATCACTTAGTATATATATATATATATATATATATAGTTGAACAAAAATAATATATATATATATAGTTGAACAAAAAGTATGTATGTAAATTTATGTTATTACTCCAAAATATGGGATATTAGGTTTTTTAAAAATCGATTCTAGTAAGAAATCATTAACATTTTTAGAAACTTCTTGAAAAAAAAAGCATTGAAATTATTGTATTATAAGTTTTTTTATTTGATACTTTGAGAAATTATTCTATAATTATTAATGGTATGTCAATAATTGATGTTACATTTATCGAAGCCGCCCCTCGGAGACTTGCCTTATATAAGTTACATTCCATGAAGATTCCTCTCCTTCTGATATAGATAGTATATACATATATATATATATATATTTCATGTGAGACCATGAATTTCTGTTCATTGAATTAAAATGAGCATACTATATATAAAAAGTGATCTTAAGAGGGTGAGGTTTTCGTGAAAATATTTTAACAACTTTTATATTATTTTATCAAATAAGATGTTACTATATAAATTTTTGTTTTATTTCAAAATATGAACAATAAACCACAAATATTATTGATGCACTATAATTTACACACACATATATATATATATATACACACATATAAACCCATAGGCCATAGCTTAAACGGATTTTTGAGTTCAATAATATTGTTGACACAAATTCTTCATATAGTAAATTTTTTTTGTCAACATTGTGGATAAGTAATGTATATTATTTGGTATTAGGAAATTCAAAAGTCTTAAAATTATTATATTAAAAAAATTTAGGCGGCGTAGTTGGTACATATATATAAGTGTTACAAAGCAGAAATAATTAATTTTTATCTTAACGTAATAATTAAGGCATCCAAATTTGGTTTATGCATGACATATAAATATTCCATTAATAGTGTTTTGAATAAGATAATAAGTTTGCTGACTAATTCTTAAACGACAGTTATTCGTTTGAGTATGATTCATAAAGCAAATAAACCAATACTATTTACTTATTTTAGATGTTCTTAGATTAATTAGTTAATTATTGTTAAGTAATTAAAGTTAAAGGTAGGTGCTAATAATATATTTTTATACATAAGTAATTAAATATTAGTATATAACCCAATAATGTCGTCGAATCATTGTGTGTTTTATGCCTGACACAATATTATATAGGTTCAAACTAAGTTAAACACTCTTCAGAAGTGATTATAATATTCAGACAAATAAATATTAAACTGAGTTCTTCTGTTTTGTTAACTTTAATCATTGGAACGAATTATTAACTATTATTTCCTGATTAAATTGTTATTTAATGTTTAAATAATTTGTTAAATATATAATGATAGTAATTTTTTTTTGACGATTTGATCGATAAATTGTTTTCCATCATTAAGACTATATCATTAATTTTATAATCAAATTCTGATGACAAATAATGTCAAATATTATAGAAGTAGACATATAAATTACTCGACTTTAATAAACCAAGGACTTGTATCTACATGTAAAAGATCACAAACAAGCATTCTAAGACGACAGAGAGGAGAATCAGCCCTAGAATTTTAAAAGTAAGGTAATCGAAAATACATAGAATAGACACCTAAGTCTCCTACAATCCTCTATGTATGGAGAGAAAGATGACTAGCTTTCTGGATTTACTAACCTCTGAGCTATGGTTACGTTTTTATATAGGAAGATCAATAATTGGATCGATAAAACTCGATCTATAATTTAAACCCATCCCTAAAATTTTTTTTAAAACTACCAAAATTTAGCGTAGTGGATAAGAGTAATTTACAATATAGAAATGTTGACGTGGAATAAAGTCTTTATGTATAAATGTGGAAGAACAGTTGGGAAAATAATAGAAACATTAGACGCGACAAACATTAATACAAGTCATAAATGCAAAATATACAAGCTGGTGTACAATGTTCTAAATAAGTTTCATACCCAATTTTCGTAGTATATATAATTTGAAGTTTGAATTAAATACCACTAGTTTGACATTATATATATTTTTATTTTATTTTTATTCCATATTTATATGTTTTTACCCAAACAAAAGGATGGCGTGTGGTTCGTAAATAAAACCTTTAAGAAGAAAAAAAGAAGATAATAATAAGTTTGAAACTCAAAGAAAATATAAGATTACAAAGTCACATCCCTTTCATAATTCTAATGGTAATATCTCTACTTATATTCATTTTCATAAGTTACTGAAAAATTGTGACTTTTATATCCATCCAAAGTTATCAACTATTAAATTTCTCTGGGATTAATATGATTTTATAAAAATGTCAAAAGATATATTCCAAACAAATAAGAGTTACTATTGATAACATACAAAATCGTAATAATTACCTATAAATTTGATTAAAAATTTTTTTTTGTCACCATCATTTTTATAAATTTATAGTACTAATTTACATCTAAATATTTTGTCATTCTGCAATTATAATTACCATATATAATTGAAGAAATGCATTTTTTTAAATGGTTAAATGTTCATTCTTGCAAAAAAATTTTATTTGACTCTAAATATATGAGTTTTTATTTTGTCTAATGTGGTTTGAGATATGAATTCAGATTTATCGATCTAATTGTTCATAAAAAAAACACCGTAAATAAATAAAATTTTAGTATTGTTTTCAGTTTTCAATTAAATTTTGTTCACTCTTCACTAATTAGAATTTCGTTCTTGGAAACAATTTTTTTTAAATGGAGAAATAGATAATTAAAATCAAGAAAATAGAAAGAAAATAAATTAAATTGACTCGTGTAAAATTCAACGTACCAAAACAAAAAAGCTTGTTGTTTATATTCCCCAAAACCTCCTCTCCTTTTCTCATCTTCACACTTCAAACTCTCTCTATCTCTCTCACCTCTCATATTTTATGAACTCTACATTTCTCTTTAAGCTGACTTCTTAAGCTTTTTTGAAGAAGAAAACATTCAATCTCAGTCCATCTTTATAATTGATTTTTGTTACTTAATTATAAATAATTTAATCGATGGGAAGACATTCATGTTGTTACAAACAGAAGCTTAGAAAAGGACTTTGGTCTCCTGAAGAAGATGAAAAGCTTCTTCGTTATATCACTAAGTATGGCCATGGTTGCTGGAGCTCTGTTCCTAAACAAGCTGGTAATTTTTTTTCTTTATCCAAATTCTTTATAAAAAAAAATCTCCTTTTCTGATTCTTGGATTAATAATAATTAAAAAAATTATAGGTTTGCAGAGATGTGGTAAAAGCTGTAGATTAAGATGGATTAATTATCTAAGACCAGATTTAAAGAGAGGAGCATTTTCACAAGATGAAGAAAATCTCATTATTGAACTTCATGCCGTTCTTGGAAATAGGTAACGAACTTCACACTGTTCTTCTCATATATATAACAAATTTTTGGTGGTGGCCTAAGCAAGCTCAAGACTCAAGTCCAACGGAACGAGGTTAAACAGTGAGGAGTTCGAGCTCGAATTCGTAACGCAAAGATAAATATAATACATGAATCCGAGATGAAATGGCAATCCATGATTCTCATGTCGAATCCGACGATATTTATGAAGAAGAAAGGGAAAATGATCTTGCGACATTAAGGCGCTTTCGAGTCTAAAAAGATTATTGAATATTTAAGCAAAAAACCTACAACAAAAGACAAGCTAGATTTTGCTCTTTTCACTAAACTTCTATTGTTGTTAATTTACACATTAACACATATATATATATATATATGTATGTTTATCTAACTGTTTTTTTTTTGGTTTTGGCTTGATTGGTTTTAGGTGGTCTCAGATTGCTGCACAGCTTCCTGGTAGAACCGACAATGAAATTAAGAATCTATGGAATTCTTGTTTGAAGAAGAAATTGAGGCTAAGAGGAATTGACCCGGTTACACACAAGCTTTTAACCGAAATTGAAACCGGTACAGAAGACAAACCTAAACCGGTTGAGAAGAGTCAACAAACTTACATCATTGACACAGAAGGTTCCTCTAGTACAACCACTTGCAGTACAAACCAAAACAACAACAACAACAACACTGATCATCTTTATACCGGAAATTTCAGTTTTCAACGGTTAAGTCTAGAAACCGGTTCAAGAATACAAACCAATTCAGACCTCGGTATTTGGGTTCCTCAAACCGGAAGAAATCATCATCATGTTGATGAAAACGTCCCAAGTGCAGTGGTACTACCCGGTTCAATGTTCTCGTCTGGTTTAACCGGTTATAGATCTTCGAATCTCGGTTTAATTGAATTGGAAAATTCATTCTCTACCAGTCCAATGATTACAGAGCAGCAACTTCAAGAGAGTAACTACAACAATCCAACATTCTTTGGAACTGGGAATCTGAATTGGGATCAAAATCCATTCACTGTATCGAATAATTCATTTCAGAGTCATTCAAATTCGTCGTTATACAATGATATCAAACCGGAAACCAATTTTTTCGGTACAGAAGCTACAAATGTCGGTTTATGGCCATGTAACCAGCTTCAACCTCAGCAACATGCATATGGTCACATATAAATCTCTTCTTGTATATTATAAGGTGTGTGAATTTTCATTTTCTTATTCTTTTTTTATATGTTTTCAGAATTTTAAATTTTTCGAAAGATGATTGCGTATATATAGTGTGTGTTATATATCATTTAATTTTTAACAATGTTGATTTTTTTTTTTTTTGCTTAAATTTTTATGTTTGATGTACTTTGTGAACCACAGCTTTTCTCTCTGATTTTATTTCTATATTGTTCATGGATCAATGACATTTATTACTTCACTTTATATCAAAATTTATTACACATATATACAAGGACAATAATAGAATGTTGCTTCAAACTGATATGGTACTCCTTTTATTTCAATAAATGAATTTTTGTAGATATTAGCATCTTATATCAAAAGTTGTTTTATTTACGTAAATTTATGATTCATAGGTACTATATTTATTAATCTCTCCATCTTAATACAAATCATTTTGACAACTTCACACACATTACAAAAAAAGGATAGATGTTCAATTCTACCATTAAAAAATAGATTCAACCATGAAATTCTTATTATTATTATAAACATATATATGTATATATATACACCAGAGAGCTACCAAATTATGTTTATTTTATACCTTAAACATTTTGTTTTTACCAATGACAAATAAACTTTTGAATTGAAGTTAAAAAGCGACCGCAAAATGTTCGTGGTCAAGTGGTTAGATGTTTATTTGTAATTTTTTTTATCACTGGAGTTTGATTTTTGAGAATTGTGTAATTCTATGTAATATTATTTAGAGTTTGAGAAAATTTGTGTTATCAATCAGATTTTGTCGATTTAATTATATAATTTTATATTATGTTTGTATAATAGTGAAAGATTTCAAAAACAGTATAAAATAGAGGATTTAAATTTTTTAGTATCTTAATTATGAGAAATAAAAATATACATTTTAAACAAATGGAATAACAACAAAACCGACTGATAATTTTCTCTTAGAAGTATTGAAGAATCCATAAGATTAAGATTAATATTGGCAAATGAGATTGAAAAAAAATGGTATTATATTCTTATAAACTTTTTTGTTGTTAAAATGTTCTTAAGAACTTTATTATAAATTGATAGACAAAAGCATTATTCGATTGACTATTGTAACATTTTTTAGGTGAAGCTTCCTGAAAAGAGGCTCTTGTATCTTTATTTAGGGACAACTTTAATACTTTATCTTTCTTTTCACTTTAATTTTAGTTTCACTTCAATCATCTTAAGGAACTGTTTTTTACTTTTAGTTGTCTTTTTTTTTTCAATTTTATAATATTAATTATCGGTCCTTTAATCTTGCAACTTTTAGTTCTATTTATTCAACTAGTTCCTCTTACATATTATGTCAAGTTTATGCCATTATTAGTTAACTTTAGATGACAATTAAACTAAAGTTCTTCATTTGATGAGAATGACTTACATTTACTAAGATGAAGAGTAAAACTCACTTCAGCTTTTTATTGGAGAAATATCTATATTTATTTTTATTATTTAATGGAAGCCCATTAAGAGATTACATATTACATGGGCCTTTTATCAAGGATATATAAACTTTATAAATTTTGTAGTTTTTTTTTTTTTCTTAATAAGCATTAAGGAATTTCGACAAAGTCCTTTGGAAGAGTTCAATATATTGAAACGTATTCTTTAATCTTGACCATGAAATTCACTTTAAATCAGAAATTAATCTATGATTAGTAAAAGTTTTGCAAAATCTGATTTAAACTTGTGATAGTTGAGTTCAGAGAAAGTTGACAGAAAATGTTTAATTTGTTTAATGTAAAATCAACTTAATCAAATGAAAATGTTGGCTCTCTAATTATTTCTATAAATTAAAATCAATGCCATCTAATATATTGAGTTAACAAATAGTTTCTTTTCCCATCTTAGTATAATAATAAGTTATTATGCTGTTATAAACTCATTCTTAGGCTTCAAATAAATTTTGCTTTGCACAATTAGATACAAGCTATTCATTTTTGAATAGAAAAATTTGCGAATATTGAATTTAGATGGGTTCGACGCTCCTGCAACCAAGCAACTAATTGTCTAGTCAAGTCTTGTAATGCCTCGTTTGGTTTCCAATGTTTTAATATAACTCCTAGCTATATCACTTCTATGATCCATGAGGAGTACATTTGCTCAAGTTAATAAGATCTTTCGATGATGTTAAAAAAATAAAAATAAAGAAGTGCTAGCTGGTTGTTATTATATATTTGGTTTTTGATAATCTGGATAATTCGAATTCAAAAAGAGTATTATAGCTGTTCTAAGTTCGGCTACAATATCATTATCTTAAGTTCAGTTACATTTGGTGGCCAAATTATCTAATAAAATTTCTTAAATTTCACACACAATATACTGAAAAAAGTTCGAACTCATATACTGTTTTATCGTTGTCTTAAACTTTTTTCGCTTTACCACTATAGTACAACCGTGTTGGTGAATAGATAAGTATTATTGCCAATTAACTAGTACATTAGACTTCACATTGAAGAGAAAGAAACTTAGAACATAGGTTTTGGTGGTTTGCTAGGTCCCGATGGTGGAATCGGAACATGTTTAGGTAACAATTCAAAAACAAGACGTTGTGATGGTGACCACAAATTCATTCTGTCTTTGGTTGCAACCGGTGGATATGAACCTTTGTGGCTAGGTCCTGAAGGTGGGATGCTTGGTCCCATGAGAAGTGGTTGATAATCCTCTGATCGATAATGAGATTTTTTGTTGGTGGCTTCAAGAATACCATGAAAAAGGAAAATAGACAATACTACCACAAGAAATAAATTTGATTTCGTCATTTCAAGATATATTTTCTTATATGTTGCAATAAGTGTTGATCAAGTTTATCTTTTATAATGTTGTTGTACAATTTATTTGATCTTAAGAATAATTAATGTGTTCATGGTACGTTTGACTAATCATAATAATAGCTAGATTTTGTCATCAACTTTTAAGATTTTATCCTTGTAAGTATTTTAACACAATTTTTTTTATCAACTTTTGAGAGTCTTCTTATATCGAGTTTTTCTCGTTCAGATATTAGATAAGTCAACTAATGATTTTGAGATTATGATTCAATTTTTTTCACTACATGAGTTATATTAAAAAAATAACTAAGGAGTGGACTATAGATCGAAGCTTGTCGATATAACTGTTACATAAAAAAAATAGACAACTAATTTTAGATTTACTTTTTAACTAATATGTGATTGAAAAAAGTGATGCACTAAATATAAACTTATATGAAATTTTGTTGGTCAAAATGGTTAAATGTCCATATCTATTGTCTTTTTCCTATACAAATTTAACTTTTTAGAAATTATATTTACATAATTGAAATTGTCAGAAATTGTAGAGAAAATATTTGACTATGAATCGAGATTTTGCAGTTAAAAGTGAACTGGTTTCACAAAGAAAAAATAGATTGTTCCTATATTATTTTTTATTATGCATATACTATTTTAGAAAATCGACAATATTATATATCTAGTTATATACATCATTTTCAAGTATATTTTCCAAATAATATTATCAATGGCCGTCAATATGTCTTTGTCATTTAAAACTAAATCTCAATGCCCTCTCGTGGCATGCATTGATTGGTTTGTCTTCCATATTAAATCTAATTTGGGTCGGTCTCACCAACTATTGCTTTATATTTATTAATTATTCAAACGATAAAATTCTTTGCATATTGCAACAAATGTTGATTATTACGAGAGTCTACATAGATAGTGTGCTTCCATTCTATGAATTAAGTCCATAAAGAAGGAAATTGTTTGTTGAGACTTCAGCTTTTAAATACCTTTAAACCTGTATATTTGGCATAATCACAACCACACAAAATTAAATTATAATTGTAATGTGAAACTTTTAATTTAAATGTAGTATAATAAGTTGAAAATACATTAAAATACTTAAAACGAATGCAAGATATAATAGAATTGTAGTTGGATAAACCGTACTAATCATACAGATAAGAATTCATCGGGACTTACATATTATGTTCGATATTTAGATTTGAAATAATCGGAATTTTAGAGTCGACTAATCTAGAAGTAATGTTACAAATTTCAAGCGAAATCATAATTTGAACCTTATGACCAATAATTATTTAATTATTGGTGTGCTCATTTCACCACGTTTGTTATGCGTAATACACTTCATTTATATTAACCTTATTTGTTCTATAGTTGATCTTTTTGTCTTCAATATGATATATACCATTTCAAAACTTTGTGTTGTTGAAAACTTCAATATATACTTTTTTTTTGGTTTGGACAGCAGCACATTTGATTATTTTAGTATTATTAATCATTTATTTTGTACAATGAGACGTTTGAAAGACCTAATCCAAGCCGTCCATTTGCCTCACAAACAAGAAAATGGCCGGCCTTAGAATAACTCGATAGTCCTTTAATGTTTATTCACAAAATCTATGAATCTCGAGCTCTTATCTCTTATTGTTTTTTTGTCTTAACAATTTTCTAGAACTTAGTTCTTTTCTAAAAAGAAAAACTTAGCTTTTCGCTTTATTAAAAATTTGATTATAATTAATATAAAGTATTTGAAGTTGACCCACATCATGACATGTGTTATCATGGCATCATTACATTGTTAAAAAAATAAGATAACATGACACTTACATTTACACATATAAAAGAAAAGGATTTCTGAATATAAAATAACAACTAAAATTAGCTTTTGTAATGAACTTAGATTCCGTTATATAAACCAAAATTCGACTTCAAAAAGTTAAATATACATATATAATAAGTTTGAGTTATAAATTAGATATTAAAAAAACCCCTCACATCGTAAAATGATAATGCTAATTACTACAATAAATGGCAATGACTTTTAATCTAATAACATGTGATAAGTCTATTAAATATAGACGTAATTTTGCATATTTTGGGATTAAAAAAATTACTACAATAAACGATATATTACAATATAAAGAAGCTTAAAAATATAATGGAAGTAAATGATAAGGTGTTTAGGACAGCCTCGTCGTGCGGACTGGTCTTGGTTCGATCTCTTGTCTTAGCTATTACGTGTCAGAAGAATGTTGGTTTGATGTCAATCACACTTAGATCAGCATGGAAGACGCTTTCTAATCTTCTTTTTTAGTAAACTCTCTTAATTTAATTAACAAATTAATCATCACAAAGTTCCTACCAAACGTATATATCTTCCTGGATACCTAATCACAATATTAGCCTTCCACTCATTTCAGTCTCTCTGAACATTTGGCACGTGGAATTTGGCATCACATTGTTTGCTTCATATAATCTATACGAATTTTGAATTATATTTACTTTCTTATAAACAAGCATTTATATATTGTTATTTTCTTACGGCAAGCATACTTATATACAAATATGCGATCATTATCAAACATTCATCAACTTTAAAACCGAAAAATCAAATAATAATGATAAATCTTTACATCTATGATCAAGCTACAAAACAATTTTTGGCTAAATCGTACTTAGGTTACTATGAAAAATAATCAAATATCAAAGTTTTAACCACACATTATCTAGCAAACACTATATAGTTATAATAGTAACACAGAAAAAAAATCATAATTAGACCATGATTATTTGATATTTTTCGTGTTTTTTCCGATTAATGCATGAATAGTTTCGTAACTCGATCGTGACTATAGAATTTATTTTTTAGTAATTACACGTTTACAACAATTAAAACGAAAATTCGATAACACATATACCTTGACCAAAAAAAAAAATTACCACTAATTACACATTCTTGAGTTTATTATTTTTAGCCAGTTTTGGTTCTCCATATAGACGTATATATTAACAATTTAAGATTGAGGGTAAATACGGAAATTCAAAGAATGACGAATGGATATATATATATGGGGTCTCCATGTCGTTATCTTTTATAATTGAAACATATAACCAAACAAAAAAAAATCAAAATCCGAAGCTAAAAAAACATATATCATATAACTCAAGAAAATTATAAACACATCAAACATATATCTATACATAAACGTAGACACAATATTATACATTTCTATCTGTTATTATGGCGTTTGATGAAGAAATGAAAATGGCTTCTCTCTTAAAAGAAGACGAAGAACAACACTATTCATTATCAAGACTCTCCGTTTGTTCAAACTACGACGGCGATGAAGCCGACGACGAACCATCAGATTCCGGCGGCGGAGGAGAAAAATCGTCGAAAGAGTTATATTTTTCAGATTCTGATAAAGAATCAACAGGATGTCATTCACTTCCGGCGACACCTCCACGACGGAGACGGCGACGAGGAAGCGGAGGAGGAGGAAAATTAGCGGTGAGTTCTCCGGTTTCCGGTGATAAAGCTTATGCGAGTGAAAACGAAGTTAGAAAGCCGAATAATATTCAGAGAAGGAGAAGGAGATTTTGGCCGGAATATTCACGGCCATTACGGATGAGTAACGGCGGAGAAGAGCAGAGTAGTCACGGTGGTTACGGAGGAGGAGTGGTGGTTGTGACGAGACCAATAGGAGGAGGAAGAGCATTATGTATGGATTTAGGAGAAGTGAAAGCTTGTAAAGATTTAGGGTTTGAACTTGAACCGGGTCGGGTTTCATATTCTGGGTCAACGATGGATACTAGTAGTGGTGGCAATTCTCCTATCCGTATTTCGAGTCCTGGTTAGTCCAAACTACCAAAGTTTTTTTTTTTTGGATTTTTGTTATAATTCCAAATTCTCTTTAATTTTCTTACCTTCTTCTACATGTCTTTATATGAACTAACTATCTAAATGTAAATGCCTTTTCAATAGGATATTTTTCATACAAAAAAATTCTTCATATTCTTTTTGCAATTTTACTATTTATATCTAAAAAATAAAATAAAATCCTCGAAATCCATGATAATATATGCAATGGCGCAATGCAACTCTTATCCGAAATTTCAAAGATTTTTTTGTTATTACATACAGTGTCGTGTTTAGGATTATAGAGACTTAAGACAACTAAAACAATATTTATTATATAATTTTTTGTATCACAAATATAATATAATTAAATATATATGGATAAATAAAAATAATTTGTTTTTGTTACAATCTATTTTTTTGGTTTTATTAAATTATTTTCACAAATTTTTCATAAAATAGGTTAATTTTGTTTTTATGTATATGTTAGCACAGATAAGTGAAATTAAATCCAACTTAGTTCCCGAAATAACTTAGTCCTCATTAAAAAATAATCTAACTCTTGAGAAAATTATTTACAACGATTATAAATTGAATGTTTATATAATATAAACCAAAAATTATTATAATATATGATTTCTAAAAATAATTAGGGGCCCAAAACTTAAATTATTTGAGAGGGTCTCAGGCGAATGCCTTTATTTTTACTTATAGGCACGCCTCTGATTACATACATTAACTTTTCAAATTTTAATAATAGATTTAGATTTTTAGTCATAAACACATCCATTTGATATATATTACTCATCATAATTTAAAAAATTTGACAATAATAATAGAAGATTATATTACGTATTGTTTTATATTTTGTTTTATTGATTTGTATATTTGAAAAAAGTAACAAAATAAAAATTACAAAAAAGGGGAATTGAAGAGTGTTTTTTTCTCAAAACTCTTTTAACTTTTGAGTATAAATTAAATTTCGACTTTTTTTTTTTGTTAAAGTTGTGGTTTAATTTTGATTTTGCAGGGGATGATCCAAAAGATGTGAAAGCTAGGCTTAAGGCTTGGGCTCAAGCTGTGGCTTTTGTGTCCACTACTCATCATCAACCTCCTAGTCCTAATTCTTTTTGATCCATACCTCAAAAACAAAAAAATTCACTTTTTAAATAAAAACAAAAATCAAACTTGCATGCAATTTCCGAGTTGCGTTTTTTCTTTTGAGTTTTTGATTTTCTTAATTTTTACAAAGTTTAATTTGTTTTTGTGAGTTGACAATGAGATTTGGTGATTGACATGGTCATGTATAAAAGTATAGAATTACATTTATATATAACTAAAAAAGTTTGTTGATTGGTTTCTCAAGCATTGTAATATTCAACATTTTACATTATTGGAAAAATTAAATTCTTAAAGTGTTACCAAAATCGATTTTTTTTATATAAAAGAATCGTTACTATAATCGAGCTAAGAAGAAACGGATTTTGTAGTGACCACTGGATCTTGTGGCTCATCATCAAACTGATACTTGTTGTAAACTTGTAGTAAGAGATCACGGCAAGGCACGGTGGCTCCAAGCTTAATACAAGCTAAGAAAGCACCGGAAAGTTTACGGTGAAGGCTATAAGCTTCATCAGGTGGTGGTGTGAGTCTATGTTTTAACATGGTAGCTCCTAAATTGGAGATGCTTTGAGTAATGTTGTTGGTTCGGAAATTGTAGCCACTTGGTTCTGCAAAAGGTAGACCTACAATGAAACCAGCTTGGATATGAGCATCTACCATTACATCTGATTCATCTCCGGTTAAGAACCCGAGTCTCTTCGACATTTCTTTAACTCCTTCACTGTCTTTGTCTGCACATGCCCTGACCTGAAACATAAGGTTTCAACAAATTGTTCTGAATATCTAATCTTTTAGAATACAGGAGAGATGGTGAGTTGATGGATTTACCATTCGTAGATAGTCATCGACGAATTTCTTAGGGTACGCACGAGCTGCTCCGAAATCGATAAGATTGATTGTTTTTGTGGCTTCATCGTACAAGAAGTTACCCCAATTTGGATCTGTCTGCATGAAGCGGAACACGAAGAGCTCCTTTAAAGTGAGTTCGAGCATCTTCCTACCAACATAATCTCGTGTTTTCTGATCTAACAAGGCTACTTTATCAATGGGGATTCCTGTGAGAATATGTTAAAAGCATACATTAGTTCATCATAACATTACAACAAAGTATCGGAACAGAGTAAACGAAATTGTAGTTTTACCAGATATAAGTTCTGTGGTTAGAATCTTTTTGCTTGAGATCTCATCTACCACACGTGGAACATAAAACCCTGGAGTGTTTGAAAGCAAATCACGAAAGTGCTTTTGACTGATTGCTTCGATTTCATAGTCACACTCCCGCGCCAACTCTTCTTTGGCAACCTGCGAAAATGTTCGTCATCAATCTTGAAACACAGATAATCAATCGTTCGTGATGTACATTTTCCAATCTTTTCTTCTATGTTTTCCAATTATCGAATTGCTTTGTCTATATCTTACATATACAATCAGAAACTGAATGAATCGCTCAACTCAAGATCGATAAGATAACAATACCTTTACAGCTCTGTCCAGAAAGAGTCCCTTTGGAATTAAATTAGTATAGTTTAATAAGCGTCTGACATTTTCGATATCACTTTCAATGCTGTTAGCAACGCCAGGGTACTGAATCTTCATTGCGACTTCTAAGCCATCTTTAGTAACAGCTCGATGCACCTAAAACATCATTATATAAGGAAAAGGCTAAACGAACAATTCAACACATTCACAAGAACTAAGTATCACACGCATTCTTCCATCAAAATACAATCTCAGAAACCAAGTACCTGACCAATACTCGCTGCTGCAATCGGTTCATAATCAAAACTAGTCAACCTCGATTGCCAATTTGGACCTAATTCAGCATCCAAAACTGGATTAAGTTGACTCCTTGGCATCACATCTGCACCTTGACGCACATATTCCAGAGCATTCAAAATCTATAATAGAACCAATCTTAATGTCAAAACAAAATATCAGACTAAGTCAAACAGAGAAAGCAAGCTAAGAAAGATTGATAATTACCGGAGCAGGAACAAGACTCTCGTCCTGTATACTCAACATTTGCCCAACTTTAAGAGCAGCTCCACGCATTTCACACAATCCAAGAGCCAATCTCTCTGCATTTTCATCGGACATTATAGATGAAAGTGCAGGTTGATTTCCTTTTGTCGGTGGTGTTCCATTAACAAGCCTATAAGTAGATTCTTTAACAGCTCCCCAAGCAAGAGCAGCTCCTAAATTAAAAAACCTACACAGTTCAACAAAAATGCGTTCAACATTTATAAGATTCTATCTAATCTAACTGAGCAATGTCTGATTGATTCCAATACCCATAAGCTCTTGCAATTGGCGTTGATGGAACCTTCCGTTCTCTAGGTCTCCTTCTCTTCACCGGAGCTACTACCTCCGACGGAGATGATACTCCTACATCTTCAAATCCAATAATCTCGTCGTCTGAAACCTTAGTCTCGACTTCTCTAATCGAATTCGCAGCTCCATCGCTAAATTCGCTACTTAAGATTTCCGAATTAACGATTCTCTCTTCGCTAGTGACACAGCTAGGTTCAGTACTAACAGATCTAATCTCAGGCGTTGCGATAACCGAATCCTTGTTATCTCCTTCGTTGAAGTATACAACGGATGGTTCCTTAGATCGACGAATAGAGAGCTCACGAAGCTTACCTGAGGTGAGTCCGACTAAGTCAGTGGCTGCAACCAAAGCTTTTTTACCAGAAGACGAGATAAAACCTTCGACATCTCCATTTATCGCTCTCTGTAACTCCGGTGACTGATTACAGATCTCTTTCGCTACAAGCGTTACACCATTCACGAGCCTGCTAAAGCTCTTGTTCCACGAACTCATTGTGAATCAGAGACAAACTTCTCTAATCGTTGATTTGACTTCCTTCTTTCTCTTCGTTTTCCATTTTAGTGAATTCGATTTGAAACATCATTTTCCCGAGAAAATTTCTTATATATGAGTGTTCCTGCGTTAGAACACGAAGGTCGGAGACATTAGGAACCGAGGTTTACGTGGGCATACGAGAACCAGAAACTTTTATTTCGGCCCAATAATCCTTTTATAAGGCCCATTGGGCTATAAAGGAGTTTTACAATTCCTTCCTTAACCATTTGTAATTCACTAAAATAAAACTATTTTTAATATTATTAATATTGAAAGATCCAAGAACAATGTTTAATAGTTTTATTTTTTGGTTATTATTTTAATGATTAATATATATTTATTTTTTTCTCTCGTATAAAGTTAAATAAATTCCTATGATCTAGCTTGATATTAGGTGGTGAATTCAAATTCTGCCAGCTCCAATAAAAGCAATTTGACTATAGATCGGATTTTTATCGATTTCATTAGTGTAATGTATGAGAAAAATTGAAAAAAAAAAAGTTAAATAAAAACACTGTATAAATTACTGCTTTTTTATAATAAACAGTAGAACACCAACAAAATATTCTGCTAGCAACGTTGTAATGTGTAAGCGTTGATTATTTTAAAATTTATATGCCTAAGTACAATGCATCTCCACTCATAAAGTTATGTGAAAAGAGAAATTATTTAATAAGAACAAAATAAAAAGTGAAAAGTCTTGAGAAAATCATCTTTGATAATATCAATTTTGTCTAACTTTAAAAAATCTAGAATTTATTCGTCAGAAATAAGTTACTTGCATCACATGACAAAACCTTTTAATTTGGATTCAAGCCTTAAACTTGCAAATTACAACAATAAGGAAAAAAAAGAAGAACTTTAACGTTTTTCTTTACTTGTCAGAAACTAAGGATGGTAGGTAAATAATATAATTATTCGACTATTATAATATTTTTGTTATATAGTTGGCATCTTACTACAGGTGGTCATCATTTTGTCTATACATATACAAATTTTATTTCAATTAAGAATATTTAGTCTTAAGATCTTCAATAACATCTGAGAGAGCTTTGAAAACAAGACGAAAGCGAAAAATGTCCATTAGAGCAGCTCAAGAACATCAAACACTTGAAGGTAAGTTTTATGTAATTATTAATATGTTTCTTTTCTAAATCTGTTTTACATAGTTTTTTAAGCTTTTTGGCCAATCTTTACAAGATCCTGAGATCTAAATTCATAGTTTAAGATTTTGACCAAACATCCTTTATGTTCGTGTTCTATCATTCGAACATAAAGTCAAAGTCATTTGTTGTTCTTTTGAGACAGATAATTTCTTTAGAAGATCAATTAGTATTTTAGCATAAGTTAATTAAAATTCATAGTTATTTGAAGATCATCAACTTGAAACAAAGCTAGTATTAGGTTTCTCCAAAAGCTGATTTGGATCTAGAAATAAAGTATTGTTGTTTTCAATTTAATAATAGGCATATAAAGAGTCAATGAGAGTTTAGTGAAATATAATAATGTTTAGTGGGTAAAGAATTTTGGCAGTGTTTCATTATATATTCTACTGTGGAATATTCAATATCCAATTACATTAAAAGATAGTAATCTTTTTTTAGTTTACAAAAATATACAATCAAATGTGACTACTTTACAAAATCACATGAATAATACTTCTTTCATTTTTAAATGGATGGTTTCTTACATATAAATATATTATTTAAAATAATTCACTCAATACAAAAATTCTGTATGATAAGAATAGGCATAACATATTAAATAAATATAATTCTTGCATAGAGTTGTTTTTAATCAAACAAAAAGTTTCGTAAATATCTTATAATAGGGAATATGATGGACTAAATATTCATAGTTAATATTACATTGTATTAGCTTTCATAATTTTACAAGAAGATATGAATAAAATAATTTTTTTGCTAACATTAATTGTTCTTGTGATTCATGATATATATGTGTGTTTATATACATATTACTAAATAGTGGTAATATTATGGATTCAATTGTAATTAAAAATTTATAATTAGGCATACGTAATTACATTATATTCAATGTAAATAAAATAATTTGAAATTGATGATATATATTATAGCTCTATTTTTTATATAAATGTATGATTAGCATAACATGGGCCCATTTTGAGTTTACAAAGAAGGCCCAAATAAAAGCCTATAGTTCATAGGAAGCCTGCTTTTAGACGCTTTTCCAGATCTAGAAACAATGCAGTCTTCTCCGATCTTATTAGACTTCTCCTCCGTCATTCGCCACCCACGCGCCGCGGCGTTAGCCACCACCTCCGGCGTAACTAATTTCGATTCTCCGGCGAGAAAATTTCACTCTACGAACGTATCACTATCTTCCTCGACACTATTAGCTTCTTCTTCTCGTAGATGTTTCTTTTGTCGATTTGGCGACGGTTCTTCGCGTTTCGATTCGAACGAGGATAATTACTGTAGCGAAGATGAAATTGAAATTGAAGATGAAATTGAAATTGATGAAGATGATTATTTGGTTGATTGCTTGACAGATGAATTGATAGGCGACGATGGAGTTCTTATTGAAGTGAAGAAACTTGAGAAGAGTTCGCGGCGAATTCGCTCGAAAATTGGAATGGAAGCAAGCCTTGATTCCGTTTGGAGCGTCTTGACTAATTACGAGAAATTATCTGATTTCATTCCTGGACTTGTTGTTAGCGAATTGGTAGAGAAAGAAGGCAATCGTGTTCGTCTTTTTCAGGTTCAAACTCTCAATTCATTTCTAATCAAATATATCTGTTTAGGTTCAAATTTTGGTTAGGTTATCTGTTAATTCATTGGCTATTGTATCTTGTGATTGAGAATTACGCAGTTTAAGTATACACACAAGTGTTAAAAATGGTGATACATTGCTTGGACTTAGTATTGTTGAGCTTTTGTTTGGATTCTAATTTTGGAAGTTTGAGACTAAATGTGAATCTTCTGTATACCATATTGGAATTTGGTAGACTATTCGAATTTGGCTTGAGTTTCTGATATGAAGCATATAGTAGTTTCTTTGTTATGATGGACAAGAACCAGTCTCATTCTCTGGTTTTGTGCTTCTTTACAACAGATGGGACAACAAAACTTAGCACTAGGTCTTAAATTCAATGCCAAAGCGGTTCTAGATTGTTTCGAGAAAGAGCTTGAGATTCTACCATATGGGAGAAGACGTGAAATCGATTTCAAGATGGTCGAAGGAGATTTCCAATTGTTTGAAGGCAAATGGTCCATAGAACAAGTATATAACAAGAACACATCCTTATTCATACAGCTCCTCTGAAGCTGTTCTTTGTAATCTCATGTGTGTGTGTGTTTTCTTAATCTTAACACAGTGGGACAAAGGGATTCAAGGGGAAGCTATGGATTTACAGTTCAAAGATTTCCGGACAACACTTGCATACACAGTGGAAGTAAAACCAAAGATGTGGTTACCAGTGAGACTAGTTGAAGGAAGATTGTGCAAAGAGATCAAAACAAATCTATTGAGTATACGAGATGCAGCTCAGAAAGTCATTGAAGGTGTTATTCATGATCTTTGAGTTGAAGTAGAATTGCTATTATATACAACAAACCACAAATAAGCCTATATAGTTTTCATTTTTTTTGGTCAATGTTAAAATTGTATTTATATACATGTTGCTACTACTTGTATCTTCTCTTATTCTAAAGCATTTGACCAACTTTTTCGACATGTGGTTGTTCCCAACCAGAGTTGACATGAGGGTGAATTGCAATAAATAAAACTTGAATGTCAATCTGCAATAAATAGAAACTTGAGGGCAATATAAGATGTTTCAGAAAAAAACAGAGCAGAGAAAATTACAAGTACAAGTTTTGTCTAGCAGCAGAGTTTTGCAAAGAAAACAGAGTGCTCTGTTCTAATAACAGATTGCTCTCTGTTCTAATAACAGATTGCTCTGTTACCAAAGCAGAGTAATCTTTTTCTTTTGAGATTTAGAACAACGCAGGGAGGTAATGCCTAGGTACTCAGCATTCGGATACTCGTTCGGGTTTGGATCAGGTTTTTTTCGGCTGTAGAGTTTTCGGTTCTATTGATTTAAGACTTATTCGAGTATTCTTAATTTTCGGATTGGTTTAGGTATAGCAGGAGTATTTTTATTAAAAAAAATCTTTAAAAGTCTAGATTTAATTGGTTCTGGTTCGGTTTTTCGGATACATAGATAAGTTTTGTCAAGTTCGGTTTTTCTTTTTCGGGAATCAGGTTTAGGAAATCTTTCACTGCAGAGGAGGCTAAAACTGAATATTTTACAGAAACATTAGAAGTAAAGTTTGAAATATCTTTTATATATAGTAAGTATACATCTTCTTCCTTAAATGTACAAAATAGAATCATCACTGCTTAAGTCTTCTCCAGATTATAAACTCTCTGGAACCAAGACTATTATAAGGCTGTAAAACTAGCAGCTTATAGCAGACGATGATGATGCAATAGATAAAAACAAAAGCACCCATTGATAAGTAAATATGAAAGAAAACAAAAGTACTCGATCGATCAGAAGTTAACGTTGCTCTTGAAGCTTTGACCAAATCGCCAATTCGAAGGAATAGCATTGAGAGCTACCTTAGTTTGTCCATTACTTAGCTGAACTTTGAATGAAAGAGATTGACCATTAAGATACTTATTACTCTGATAATTAGCTCCCCAATTTCTTGACATCAAGTCCCATTTGTTACTCTTAGATCCTTTAACCCAAACTTTAGCAATCTCACCAACTCCTGCAACATTTGAGATAAGAACAAGCTCAAAATAGTTTCTACCATTGATGGTAAATCTCATTCCTCCACTTCTTCTGCAACCAACTCTTTTGTAAAGAATTGGGACTATTCCTGCTTTGTACTTAGCAATGGTGAGAAACGCAGGCTGAGCCATGTCGAAATGAGGTCTTGGTGGATTACACCATCCTCCATTGTCACTTGATTGGGCAAAGTTTGGTGGACAAAAGTTTGTTGCTGTGATTGTAATTGATCTGCCTTTAAGACACCATTGTGGGTCTTTGCTTGCATCACACGTGATTTGGTAACATCCACCGCATGATTTGCCGTCGTTGAATAGAGCTGTGCTTAGTGCAGCAGTGTTGGTTTTGTATCCGTCTATGTTTAGGTTTCCATATCCACAAGCTCCACCTGAAGAAGTAAATTAACAATTAGAGAGGGTTTCTTGTGGATGAAGAAAGCTTATTTTTTACAGTTCTCATTAGCCCACAACCAAATTAATCCAACTAAATCAAAATTTACATAACTTCTATAAATTAATAACTTTTGAGATTATGATTTATTACTAATTTGTAGTAATTATTATATCGTCCATATATTAGTTAAATCAAAATTTTAATTTGAGACCAAAATGTTTTATTAGCTATATATTATTAACTTATCGAGTAGTAGTTTACTTCATACCGAACAAACAAAACTTTTTTTTTGTCTACAGCAATTAAATTAATAATAACCCAAACGTTAGAGAATTACAACAAAGAATCATTAGCTGTCTCTCTAATTTGACGAACGAGAAAGAAATCAATATAAAAAATACAATTCAAAAGTAAAATATGTATCAAGATTCATGAAAATTAAATTCTTTTTATCGTTTTATTTTATTTTGTATCGAATAGGAAAATTTCTCAAAATTGAATAAACCATAAATTATGAAAATTAAACCGAATCGAATAGAATTGAAAAATAAATAAATTTAGAAGACTCACCCATAGTACCAGAAGCATCACTTCCGCCATAGAAGGTAGCATGAGCTTGCAACCAACCAGCAGAAACTGAGCTCATCTTCATGAAGAACATTATGGAGAAGATCATTGTGATCGAAAGAGATAAAATTTTCGACATTTCTTTTAAAGTTTATGATTAGAGAAGAAGTTGATGATTTTAGTGTTGTAATGATGAAACTTAGGTAGATATGAGCAGCTATTTATAATAAAATCACAATGCTTATTACAAGTAATTTTATGTATAAAATTAATTGTATATGACTTGGATTTAGCGCAAAACGTTGAAAAAAATAATATGATTTGGTGATGATTGATTTAATGATTATAAGAGTGCGAAAAATACGGATTTTTCAGCATATGATAATTAATTTTAATCCTATAAGCCATGTGACTATTGGTAGTTGCTTTTAGTCTTCTTACAAATATTTTAAAGTTTATCCTAAGTTTTGTTTAATGACTCTTATTTGTCAACTAAGTTTTCATAAGTCTTTATAGAATTTTGTATTTAAGCCAATGGTGATTTATAATACATGTAAAACGGCGTTATTACATAATGAGAAAAAAATAGATGAGTACAAAAATTAATGTAGAACAACGAGCAAGCAGAAAAAGAAAGATTTAACAAAAGTACAATCTCAGTCTATAAAAAAAAAAAACTACAAAGATAAACATTTAACTATTGGCCAAAACTTTGTTTTTTTTTTCTTTTTTACAAATGTACAAAGAATTTAAAAATATTGGGTATGATTAGTGATTAGTTGAATACTTGTAAATAAGTCTGTTTGGAACTAGTAATTAAAAACTTATAAATAAATCCAAACATCTGTTTCAGCTACTAATTTTCAAACTAACATTTTAACTGTTAATTTCAAACAAAATTATGATTGATAACAAAATAAGCACACCAACCAAAAAAAAAACTTTCGCTAGCACACAAAACCCTCAATCATGCAAAAACAAATTATATAAAAATAAAAAATAAAAAACTATAGATAGACATGCATTTATTATCACATTAAAAATAATCACTAATCACGTTAGTATCAACGAGCAAGCAGAAAAAGAAAGATTATAAAATTCCAACATGTAAATATGTGATACGAGTTTTTTTAAATGAACAAATAGCTCAATCATTTTTAAGTTAAAAGTACAATTATTTTTATTATTTTATATTGTTGTAAGTACAAGTGTACAACTATAACACTTCTCATGAAGCATAAATGATTATATTGTTACATTAAATAATCTCATAGTATACGAATTATCACATGCATATGAGAAATGGCAAGTTGTCGAAATAATCGGGAATGAATGTGGAATTCGAATATCAATGAGTTTTTGGTTGAAAATTCAACGTACGACATCTGATAAGTGCTCTTCCATTTACGCAAATTCCGTGGTACGTTGCAACTTGCCGACGTTAATAAATAAAATTGTTCATTAGTTTATTCATACTTTCGAAGTTAATTGTTTCAAGTTTACTTTTAAGCTACTTTCAAAAATTACATAACCTAAAACACCATATCTTAAATGCACAATCATGTTTCTTTAAAGATACTAGAAGAGCTTAAAAGTAAACTTGTTTATTTCCTTTATATATGTATATAGTAAACATATTCCTCCTTAAATCTATAAATACAATCATCACTGCTTAAGTCTTCTCCAGATTATAAACACTCTGGAAGCAAGACTTTTATAAGGTTGTAAAATAACCTTATCACAGTCGATGATGATGATGCAACGTAATTAGAAATTAACAAAAACCCAAATGAAAATAAATACATAGTATGGAGGAAGAACCATACAACACTTGAAGTTTATACCATTCATTACTGATATCAGAAGTTAATGTTGCTCTTGAAGCTCTGACCAAACTGCCAATTCAAAGGAACAACATTGAGAGCTACCTTAGTTTTTCCATTGCTGAGTTGAACTTTGAAAGAGAGAGATTGACCATTTAGGTAAGTATTGCTCTGAAAATTAACTCCCCAATTTCTTGACATTGGCTCCCATTTGTTTGTCTTTGATCCTTTGATCCAAACTCTTGAGATGTCACCAGCTCCTCCAACATTTGAGATAAGAACAAGCTCAAAATAGTCTCTACCATTCATTGTGAATCTCATACCTCCACTTCTTCTGCAACCAACTCTTCTGTAATGAATTGGGACGATTCCAGCTTTGTACTTAGCTATAGTGAGAAATGCAGGCATAGCCATGTCGAAATGAGGTCTTGGTGGATTACACCATCCTCCATTGTCACTTGCTTGAGCAAAGTTTGGTGGACAAAAGTTTGTTGCTGTGATTGTTACATGTGTGCCTTTAAGACACCATTGTGGCACTTTGGATGAGTCGCAGACAATCTGGTAACATCCACCACATGATTTACCGTCGTTGAACAATGCTGTGCTTAACGCAGCAGTGTTGGTTTTGTAACAGTCTGTGTATAGGTTTCCATAACCACAAGCTCCACCTGAAGAAGAAGAAGAAAACTCTTAATTAGAGAAGGTTTCTTGAGGAAGAAGAAACTAATATAGAAGGTTTCTTGTGGATGAAGAAAGCTTTCATTCTTAAACTCTAAACTCTACTAAACCACCGAATTTCTGAACCTAGTGGTAAAATGCCCCTGCTAATGATTCAACCATATGTGGTTCGACTCTATCCTGAATGTTAATAGGGGATATTACATTTTATGGATCTAATTATTGACATAGAAAAAGTTCTACTAAACCCAAATTTGGTAAAGAAAAGGAACCCTAAATATTACAAATTTTGAATGTTAAAACCGAACCGAGTAGAACAAAAGGTTTATTGAATGTAAACCGAACCGAAGAACACATATGGTTTAGAAGACTTACCCATTGTACCAGAACCATCACTTTCACCATAAAAGGTTGCATGAGCTTGCAACCAACCAGATGCAGAAACTGAGCTTATATTCATGAAAAACATTATGCAGAAGATCATTGCGGCCGAAACAGATAAAATCTTCGTCATTTTTTTTTTTTCGATTTCTTTTAGATTATTGATGATTGTTATGAATTGGATGCATAAGACTTAGGCTTCTGCAGCAATTTATAGTGAAAATCACAAAGCTTGTCACAATATTATATGTATAAATTAATAATATATGACTTGTAATTAACTTGAAAATTATAAAATGATTTAGTGATGATTGATTGAATGATTATAAGAGTACGTAGAATACGGAGTATAAAAGCATATGATAATTAAGTTAATCCTATAACGCATGTGATTATAAATTGGTAGTTGCTTATAGTTTCTTGTCAACCAAGTTTTAAAGTGTTTATTACTCTTTATTATAAGGAAATGGGTGTTTTAGTTATGGGTAAATAATATTTAATAATATGTAGTTGTACATAACATAAGGAATATATAATTTTATTTTATTTTATTTTCTTACTATATTCTTTAGTATTCAAAACAAATTATTTCCAACCAAAATACTAGTATTGTCTTATTTTCTTCGATAAAAACAGAAAAGTAAGTTCATAATTAGATATTCGGACTACAATAGCAATTAGCAAATGACAAGTTGCCTTTTAAAAAAACGTACGGAATTCAAATGATAAGTGCTCCTACATTTACGCAAACATCGTGGTACGATTGCAAGTTGATAACTAGCTAGATTATCTATTAAGTTTTTGTGTTTTGAAGTTAATTGTTTGACAGTTTATAGTTATTAGTTATTACAGGACAAAGGAACTAAACAATGAATAAACATTTTCTTATAGAGTTTTTCAAATAGAAAAGTCAATCCTGAACTACAATAGTTTTGTATAAGTTGTCTAGTGATTTAACAAGAAACACAAATGCATGATTTTTGTTTATTTATTAATTTAAAACATTTGAATATGGTCTCACTAAGATAAAAATTTATGGAATTTTTACAATGTTCATAAATTACATTTTTCTATTTTTGAATAAAACCATCAACATGATATATATATATATATATATATATAGTGTCAATGATTAGATTAGATCGAAAAGACTCAGAACCTGATTGGTAATAGTTGTAATTTTTAGTTTTTTGCTGTAGAATTTTGGCTATAGATATTTTGGTTGTAGATTTTTTTACTGTAGATTTATAATTTTAAATTTTGAAATGTGAAAGTTTGATTGGTAAAACTTTAAACATAGGGTGCTGTAGATTTATAAAATATATATAGTATTTTAAATGAAATAGTAAACATATAAGATAATAAACATATACATATTGTAAATTATAATAGATAAATAATATTTTAAATAAAAAGTAATAAAATTATAATAGATATATAATATTGAAATAGAAAAGTAATAAATTATAATAATATATATAATTAAATGAAAACTTTTGAGAATTGTTGTAGTGAAAACATACGAATAGCAAATTTTCTTGGTGCTGCTCCTTCTTACCTTTTCTCCGTTTCTTTTTTTCTCATGCTTTCTATCTAATAGTTTATTTGTAATCATAGGTACCTATAAACATAAGATTGGAAACAAAGATTTGAATTAAAGTATTATTATTAATAATAAACTAAATTTAAATTTGTAAAATATGGGCGGTAGGAATTTAGTTTTCTACAATAAAAAAACTTGTCATAATTAAATATTTGTTTTCCACAGCAATAAAAACCAAAATCAAACATAAATCATGATTGGCTTAGTTTTGATGTTTTACAAATCTTTTTGCTTTCTACCGCAATCACAACCATTTCTAATCACCTCCTCAATCTCACACTTAAACCTTAAACAATGGGACTGCGCCATTCTATAGAATAAAATTTCGATGGAAATTGATTAAAGACACTTCCCTTATATATAAGTTTGCAATTAGGGTTAAAAAATAGTTATGGTCCATTAATTGGATATAAATCCTTTCATTGTTCTTGTTCCTTTTAAAAAGTTAATGAACTTCTTCAAGGTATTTTAAATTGAATAACTAGATATAATAAATTAAATATAAACTATGCACCAATCTATTTGAAAACAGGAAATATTAAAAAAAAAGGGACGGTGGTATAAGATTAGGCTTGTTTAACGGGCTGAAAACCTGTGGGTTGAACCCGTTTAGGACCGTCGCGGTGCGGGCGCGGGCTGTGTTTAAGCAGCCCAAAAAAAGAGAGGGTCGCGTGGTCTAGCCCGTCGCGGTGTGCGGATTTAACGGGTTAGCCCATGACGGTTATTCAGGTTCGCGGGTTTAGACCGCGGTTACAACCTTTTACAACCATTTCTTAATCTCTAATTTCTTAACCTAGACCGCGGCTCACAATTGACATCTCGGTTGCAGACAAAGAAGAAGGTTTAAGCGAAGGAGCAGTAGGCGAAGAAGGTAGAGGAGGAATCGCAATCTGTCGAATCAAAGAATCCAACGCCGTAAGTTTCGAATTCAGAGAATCCAATCGCTTTTCAATCATAATTGACATCTCGGTTGCAGACGAAGAAGAAGGTTTAAGCGAAGGAGTAGTAGGCGAAGAAGGTAGAGGAGGAATCGCAATCTGTCGAATCAAAGAATCCAACGCCGTAAGTTTTGAATTCAGAGAATCCAATCACTTTTCAATCCGTGCGAGCTATTCAATGAACAAGGTAAACGAACAAGCATTTCAAATATCATTGCGTTATTATTCTATGTATAAAGCGTCTAAAGATGATCTTCGCAATTTATCCAAAATCAGTGAAATATTCAGTACTAGAGTAATTAACGGCTTGGATTTATATCTCAGTTTGTTTGTCTTGATTTGATGATCTAATATTGTGTAATTAACGCAGCATTGAGCTATAAACTGAAGGAGGATCAGACGTCAGGCACAATCTACACGAGT
>OVAX01000942.1:0-59156 GCA_900406405.1 Lepidium africanum | reverse complement strand
AAATTGAGAATGGTGTGAAGCTTTCTGGTTTTTCAGACAACAAAACAATATAGAACAGTTTAACACTTGATTTCTATGGCAATAAAACTAAATACATAGAAATCAAGTACTTCTCGGTCAAGTGGGGCAAGCGTATACTTCTCGGTCAAATTTCCATGTATAGTTGATGTATCACTTCTCGGTCAAATTTCCATGGGCGTCCCAGCAGGAGGTGGCCGACTTGCATTGGGACTACATCACATACCAACTGATCGTGGTATCGACCAACACTGAATGGTACAGTGACTTGCTCGCCCACACTCACTTCGGACTTGNACAGTGACTTGCTCGCCCACACTCACTTCGGACTTGTCATTTAGCCACTTGAGCTTGTACGGGTGTGGGTGTTTAGTACGCGGAAGCTTCAGCTTGTCAACCATGTACCTGCTTGCCACGTTAGTACAGGAACCGCCATCAATAATTAAACTACATACCTTGGCGTTGATGGTACAACGGGTGTGGAAGATGTTTTCCCGTTGAAGTAACTCCTCTCGGTCCAAGTTGGTACTAAGTACCCGGCGGATCATAAGTGACTCCCCATGGTCCGGATACTCTACTTGGGGCGTCGGTTCGGTTGGATCTTCTTCAAGTTCATCTTGGGATTCATAGCCACCGTCGGTCGTGATGATCATGAGGCGTTTGTTGGGACATTCCCTAGCCATGTGTCCACGTCCTTGGCACCTAAAACAAGTGATGTCTCGAGTACGCGAGGAACTAACAACTTTAGGTACCTCAATTGGCTTGGATGGTTCGATCGCCGGCTTCTTGAACCGAGATTCAATCTCGACTTGATGTGTTGTTCGGCTTGGATTGCGAGATGTAGGACTTCGTGGAGGTCTTGGTTTGGGTGCCTCTCTACCTTGGCAGCGATCCGTTTATGTAATCCATCGATGAACTGTATCATCAAAGCTTCTTTGGAGTCTTCGACCTCGAGTTGGTTCTTCAAGAGTTCGAACTCGTCAAAGTATTCCTCCACACCCTTGGTTGAGTTTCCGGAACTGTTTCTGGAGCTCACGATGATAGTAGGCCGGAACATAGCGTTGTCTCATAAGGCGCTTCATCTCGTTCCAATTATCGATCCGTCCGAGACGGTGTCGTCTTCGGTCGGCCACTTCTCGATCCCACCAAGCAAGAGCTCCATCCGTAAGTTGAGCTACAGCAAAAGAGATTTTCTTGTGGTTAGGATATTCATAACATTCAAAAATGTTATCTAATCGTCGTTCCCAGTCCAAGTAAGCTTCAGGATTAACGCGGCCTGCGAAGGTTGGGACTGTGATCTTGGGATCAACGGATCGAGCCGATTCTTCATTGACACATCCATAAGGAGCATCGTAGTCTCTATCGTAATGATCATCTGGGTCACGTCATCCTCGTGCGGCCTGCCGTGGTACACCTCTAGCGATTGGTTCAGCTGATCTTTGGTTCGCTCGATGGATTGGTCCGGTCGCGTGTGGTATAGGCTATTCGTCCGAGTCGTATTCAGTCGGATCGTCCTCGTCCTCATTCGTGTAGTTGGTCCGTTGGGGCGTGGTCCGTCTCAACGGTTGTTCAACCGTTCGGTTTGTATTGGTTGGATCCGGCGGTACAGCAGGTGGTAGAAGTGGGAGTTGTTCCAGTCGAGCTATTCGTTCCCCCATTCGGACAATCTGCGTCTGGATGCTGATGAGTGCTTCCGTGAGTTCAGACAGCTGATTGATCGGGATTTCATCGGCTTGATTCTCGGTTGGATTTTCAGACATCGGGACCTACAATCAAACCCAAAAGGAAAGTATTTACTAAACCGAATAATGAAACGAAATAAACAATAAATTAAATCGGAACCAACAAGGAAATAATTTGAAAATCAAATTCAAATTTTCAAATCGGATTGCGAACAACGAAACAAAAATCACGGATTTAATGAGGATTAAAACAAAGGAAATAACACAATGAAAACAAAATCTTCAGATCAAAACTGTAAGGTGAAGAACACGAAGAACACAACGAAAAACAACGAAGGAGAAAATGATTTTTATAGTTTTTATTTTTTATAAAAAACGAAAACAACACTTAAAAACTTATAACAATAGAGCTTAGTGACTCCTAGAACTATAAGCGACGCAACGAACAAAACAACGAAATAACAAAACCGAATTAAGCAAAATATAGAGAAGAGGAACGATACAGAGTTGATACCGTGGAGCTTTTTGGCTCTGATACCAGATGATGGGTGCCTCGGATGAGGAACCTTCGGATATGATTCCAACGTCTTGACCTTGGTGAGTCCGAGACGACGAAACCTGAATATTGGGCGGAAGGCGTTGTGAGATCCACAGAGGACATGATGAATCCTTTGATACTCGACTCCGTTCAACCTTGGAATCCTCACAAGGAAGAACTCGTCACTCGTTCTTGAATCCTCAAAGAAGAAGTGGCGGAACTGTTTAAGAGAAAACGTGATCTTTATTAATAACTTGTGAAAAATACAAATGCCAAAGGGAACCTTATATAGTGGTTCGATGGCTTGGGGGCCTTCAATGGGCAATTATTACACAATCCGAGTCAAAAAGACGGGATCAAAAACATAAAGACGGAATCAAATAAAAAAGGAAACAAGTGGCGCAGCACTTTAACAAAACGGGAAACAAATCAAAAATAATAGATAGTGTAGATCACGTGAATCATAGTCTAATCTCGGACTTAATGAGGTGGGGCCGCGAATGTACCTGCAAACAGGGAAACCGTAAAGTACCTGGGCCGGTCCGATGGTTGAAGGCGTGTAGGCCGCGGCTGGCGTAGTGTTGTCCGCGAGCTGTGCTGTGTTGGTCGCGGCCGGCGTAGGATTGTCCACGATATGGGCTATGTTGGTCGCGGCCGGGACGGAGTTGGTCACGTCCTTGTTGGTGAAAACCTCTTCCTTGTCTGGCCTTGGAAGTGTGAGTTGGTTCAGGTCCGTCTCGGCTAAGGGCTCGATCAGGTTGAGCACCGTGCCGATCGAGTCGACGAACTTGTCTCGGACGGCCTTCGTCCTGCTTCGGGTGTCCGGTCCGGGATGGACGACTGGAATGCGCTGGATGGCCGCCGTGATCAGGAGGCTGTGGCTGATGGCCTCATCAACTTTGATTTAAGATTACAATATCACCAGTTCTATCACCGGAAAGAATTTTACCTTCAATACATCTTCTTCCCATTCTCAAGATGTGAAGTGTTGTACCATACAAAAAGTCAGATCTTGCATCCATGTCTCTCATCAACATAACCTTGTACATAAATCCAATTGGTCTTGGGGTGTTTTTATGATTAGTAGACATTAAAATGATCATACAAAAATCGATGTTAGTTGTATAGATAAAATGAAAATATGGCTTTTTATATACAAAATTCGTATACAAAAATCATGTGATTCAAGGTTTGAATTTTATTTCTAAATGAAAAAAATGATATGTATTGAATAGTAAAATTTGTGTTAAGAATGGGAAAAACTATAAAGATTTCTAACTAACATTGTATTTTTTTTGGGTCTTGTAGCATAGAACGTCTGTGAAAAATGAGATAATTGATTTTATCAAAGTATAAGAAATTTAAAAAGGTAATTGTGTCCTAAAGTTAATGAACAAATATATAGTAGTTTATTAGGTTTTCAAAATAAGAATATCAAAATAATATTCTGTAAATATAGTATAAATAATAAGTGATTTCGGAAGTATATATCTTTTTTTCATATATATAAATGATACAAATTTAGATTTTTCACAAACCTATATATGCACTAACCTAGCAGATTCAAGGAAAACATTTCAATAAGAGTCTAGACGTAGATCTACGAATGTGGCATATTATAGGTTTATGGACATATATCAAATACTCTAAGAATCACCAAAATACAATATTATGTTGCACAAAATCGTCTGGTTTAGTAGCATATATGTTTTCCTAATAATCGAAAATATTATTAGGTGTAGACTAATATCCCATGCACATGATTTTATGTTTGTATTATATATATTATTATAAATTAATATAAAATAGATTTGTTTCACATAATAACTAAGTTTTTTAACGTAACAATATTTATAAGGAGTAAGGAGTGCAGTAAAGGGTAAGTTTTTTAAGTTTGTTACTAAACATGAAACTGAACTAAAATCATACTTATTATGTTCTTGTTTGTTTGCTGGTAGTTGGCGATCGCATTCAGCGACTGCGACCAAACTTTATTTATTTCATGGTCATTGGTTCAGCGACCAATCACCAACGATTAAAAATTTTAGTCACTATAAAATTCAGCGATATGTGGCGACTAAAATTTAAAATTATTAAAATACTCTTGGTTTTTTAATGACATCACAAATAAACCTAAACCTAAAATAAATCAAATCCGATGGATTTTCTTCTTCGCCATCGTCACTATTTTCTCACTTGATCTTCTTCTGAAATCTCTCAATCTTCTTCTGAAATCTCTTTTGATCTGAAAAATCTACAGTCACCACCGTTATTTTCTCACTGGAATAAAGTATCTTTTTGTTTCTCTTTTGTCCTCTTTTCACTTCTTACTTTTAGCTCCAATAATATTAGAATTGTCGTGAAAGTGAAGATTGACAAAATAATAATAATTTTTTTGTCGTTATCCGCATCCAAAGCACGAGTTATAAATTTTTATTTTGGACGCGGATAACGATGATAAAAAAAAAGAAAAAGGAAATTTTTGAAATTTATTATTTTACCCCTTTCTTTTACACGTGGGCTTGGATATATGTTCACATCGGGTCGGATCTAATGAGGATAGAGAGACTGAACTTTCGATCGCCGAGAGAAGAAAGGTTAGGGCTTTGTCGTTTCCCAACCGTCTCCGGACCAAAAAGCTCTACACACTCAGCAATCATCAAAGTACACATCTTTTTTCCTGGTTATAATCGCTGAAGCGCATAGGCCTCGTACTTGCCCAACCTGAAGAAAACAAAACGAGATCATTGAGCTTTAAGCTTTTGTCCACGAGTTCAAGACCGAGAGCAAAACAATTCGAATTCACAGAATTTTGTCAGACTACACTGGTTAACCTCCGACCCTACTTTCGCCGTAAGTCACCAAAAAACGTGGTATTTGTGTTTGCTAAGAATTTCAAAAGGGTTTAGGGTTCGGATCAATATGAATTCTTTTGAATAATGTGAATTCAGCTTTAGCTTAAGAAATTGGACCTAGTTTTGCATACCTATTGTTCGATGAAACTCCTGAAAAGGGTTTTGGGCAATCAATGATGAACAAAGTTGAAAAAAACTTATATTCTTGTTCAAGTAGCCACATTGAAGCTAATAGTTCTGTTTGTGTTTCAAGCGCAGAAACAGCGTGAGCATTTGCAGGTTGAGCTCACTTGTGGTTGGGTCCCTGCTAGTTAGTGTTTGGGATTTTTTAAACAGACCTTTTTGAAGTCCGGACAGAAGACAACAAACTTTGGTCTTTTTATAACGGCGAATCTTGTTGGTTTCAACCCTACTCGACACTGTTAACGACTGGTACTACACTCTATCTATTTCTGCTGGTGTCTATCATTTTCTCAACATCCAGTTTTACAAATAGTAGGAAATGATACAGTTGACTTCTTTTTCTTTGATCTTGTTTTACTGTGCGTGGGCTGAGTTTAAGGAAGTTAATTTAAGGTGTTGGATTATTCAACTGATCTGTCGTCTTTGTGAGTTTTTCCATCATTACAAGTGTACGCTGTGTTTGTCACACACTATAGATCGTTCTATGATGAAAATTTTGTTGATTTGTAGTTTTTTCGAGTTTGTGTAAGTTACGTCAAGTTTGTAGTTTTTTCGAGTTTGTGTAAGTTATGTCAAGTTTGTAGTTTTTCGACATTTATATCTTTTTCCGTAACTATTGTGATATAATCTTATATTGGCAATCTTTTCCTTTGTCTAAATTTTTGTGACCTCGGTAGTTTAATTGTATCATTTCCTTTGTAGATTTTCAAGAGCTAATGGTTTCTGATTATTGTTATTTGATACTTTCTTTGCAGACTTCTTGCCATGTTTTGGATTTAGTGATTTTTATGAGTTTTATGTTTGGCTTTTCTCTCAATCAGTGGCAGAAAGCTATGGAAGGTGCTACAGTGGCGGAAGGGCTGTGGGGATTAGCGGATCACCACGAGAGGCTTGGTGAGATTGGAAAAACCATAAAGTGCTTGGAAGCCATCTGCCAGAGTCAAACCACTTTCCTTCCTCTTGTTGAAGTCAAATCTCGCCTCCGTGTCTCTGCTCTTTTACTCCGTTACTCTCACAATGTCAACCATGCCAAGTCCCATCTAGAGCGTTCTCTTATTCTCCTTAAGTCTATTCCTTCCTCATACGATCTCAAATTCCGGACTTATAGCTTGCTCAGCCACTGTTATCACCTCCTTGCTTCATTCCCTCCTCAACGCAACCTTCTCCTTAAGGCTCTCGAACTCACATCTTCTGTCCCTCAAGATGTTTCTGCCTACCTTTGGTCTTGCAATTTTAATTCTCAGCTCGCTAACACGTTCATTATCCAAGCCGATTTCTCTTCTTCTCTCTGTGCTCTCGAGTCTGGTTTTCTCTCTGCTTCACATATTTGTTTTCCTGAGCTCCAGGTAAATACTCTCTTTTATGCGTTGAGGTTCATGTGATCTTTATTTTAATTTTTGGGTCTGTTCTACAATCAGATGTTCTTCACAGCATCTATGCTTCACGTTCATATCATGCAATGGACCGATGATTATTCAGTGGAGAAAGCTGTTCAGCGATGCGATGAGATCTGGCAGACCATTTCTTCAGACAAGGTATGTTACAGTACAAACAAAATTTATATTTTGGTCATTCAACTTCTGCACTATTTCAGCTAATTCCCCTGTCATTGGTAGACTGATTGCTGCCCCGGTTTGTTCTTCTACAATGAGATGTTGCATGTTTTCTATCGCCTCAAGCTATGTGATTACAAGAACGCTCAGCATCATGTCGACCGCTTAGACCAGGCCATGAATGCTCATTCACATAAAATGCAGGAAGTTCAGCAACTTCAGGATGAGCTCAGTTCGTTAAATCATAATCTTGCTCATTACGATCTTCCCTCCAGAGAAAGATCAGCTCTCTCTGCAAAACAATCTCAGCTTCAAGATCGCATAAATGAATTATCTCCATCTTCTAACACTGATAACTCTCTGGAGCCTGCATACTTTGGCAACACAGATTGTGGATGGACAGAGAGGCTACTGCTCTCACCATCTCCAATCAATGGAGAGTGGCTACCAAAAAGTGCCATCTATGCTTTGGTCCATCTTATGGTTGTCATATCGGGACGTCCAAAGGGACTCTTTAAAGAGTGCTCAAAACGTATTGAATCTGGATTGCAGATCGTTCAAGGTTGTTTCATTATCATAAACACTTGAACTCCCGTTTTCTCTTCGTTTACTTCCTACTTTTGCATTTTTCTGTGGTACTATACATTGTAGTTTGTCTCACTGAAATCACCAGAAACCTCAATTTTGTCAGAATTAAACTAGTGTGATGAGTGATCTATTCTACATGTGGCTTCTATGAGGAAATTAGCATTCTGCATCTTAAAAACGCAACTAAGAAGCTCAGGGGATTCCATCTCATGGCATATGTTGCGTGCTAATTTGTTTTATGCAGGTGAACTGATCAAGCTTGGAATTACTGACGAAATTAGAGGTTTGATTTACTTCTCTGTTGTAACTACACTTGAAGCAATAGTTCTTAATATTGAAGCTCACATATTCTTTCTTTCTTTTTTTCTCTCTCTGCAGAATCGGATTTGCGGCACACAGCTATCTGGATGTCTGGGGTTTATCTTATGCTACAGATGCAGTTCCTTGAGAATAGAGTGGCTTTGGAACTTACAAGGTCTGATTATGTCGAAGCAGAAGAGGTACACCATCAGTTTTTTCCTATATGTGTTTTTGTCTCCTTTCATCACATCACTCTGATCTAGGGCCTGGTTAATTATCTAAATAAACCAATTATGCATAATCGATCCAATTCCTCTCACATTATGTCCTATTAGCTATCTTCTCTAGTACATTGACTTTCTTGTAGGAAAATTGAACACCAACAACAAAAATTGATTGTGCAGGCTTTGGTTGAGATGAAAAATTGGTTTACCCGATTCCCAACGATTTTGCAAGCTTCTGAGTGTGTGATTGAGATGCTCAGGGGGCAATATTCTCATTCTGTTGGTTGCTACAATGAGGCTGCTTTCCATTATATTGAAGCGACCAAGGTAAAATTTGTAACTTTATGTCAATGATAGGTTTTTGCTTAATTTTGGAATGAGGTGGCTATGAGCCTACCTAATATATATTAAAATATTTTCATTTATGTTGCCGATGGTGATTTCTCATATGCAATATCATTTCAGCTGACAGAGAGTAAATCGATGCAAGCTACGTGTCAAGCTTTTGCAGCTGTATCTTACCTTACTATCGGAGATGCTGATTCGTCATCTAAGGTTTCATGCAATTAGTGAGATGTTTATACTTGCTTTGCTATCTAGCCCTGAACTTAATAAGCTGCTTTCAAATTTACTGATTTGTCACTAGGCACTTGAGCTAATTGGACCACTCTATGGAATGACGAATTCACTATCTGGCGTACGAGAGGAAGCTAGTATTCTCTTTGCTTACGGTCTGCTTTTGATGAAGCAACAAGATTTACAAGAAGCAAGGTATGTGCTTGTTTTCATTTTCTCAAAGGTGGTTTGCTTTGTAAATACACTTGCGCATTGCTACTTGGATCAGCTATTGAAACTCCTTCCATTATTTTTTGTCTCTTATACAGAGAAAAATGATTATGTAAAACTGTAATAGAACAGGTTGATGTGCTTCTTGTCTTTGTTCATGTGAGGAGAAAGCACTACATCAATAATAATCACTAGTTTGTGAAGATATGCTTCACTAAATTCCTAGTATATGAATATATAATTCATGCTATATTGTTATGTATGATATCAATGCAGAAACCGTCTTGCCAAGGGTTTGCAGATTGCGCATAATCATATGGGTAACCTGCAGCTAGTTGCACAGTATTTGACATTGCTGGGAAATTTAGCTCTTTCCTTGCACGATACTGTACAAGCCAGAGAGATCCTGCGTTCTTCTCTTACACTTGCAAAGAAACTCTATGATATCCCAACTCAGCTATGGGTTTTATCCATCTTCACAGGTTTTCATTATAGATTTGTCTAATCAGAAATGAGTTAAATAATGAATATCCAAAGCTCTGAGCACAAAATTTGATCTGGTGAATGCAGCTTTATATCAGCAGTTGGGCGAGAAAGGGAACGAGATGGAGAATGAAGAATTCCGGCAAAAGAAATGGGATGAGTTGCAGAATAGACTTGCTGAAGCGCGTGGATCCATCCATCACATTGAACTGGTGAAAGACCAAGTGATCTCTCTTCTGTGTGTTATTTGCAAGACTACCATTTATGTAAACTCACTCTGTTTGTTTACTGCATACAGGTCGCTAAAGCTAGACTAGAAATGCATCAAATCTATGACACACAAGAACAGTCACTCGCTTCTGGACAACCGATGCAAGCGAATCTGGACATTCCAGAGTCTGTTGGTATAGAAGGACCATCGCTTGCTCCATCATCTTCAAGACTTACTGCCTTAGACACTGGAAAAAGATGGGGAAAACGAAGGCTATAACTCAGTGGATTTATTGAGTGTAAGATGTGTAGATTAAAAAGGAACAATTGTAGGACCTTCTAACTTTAGTGAATGTCTTATATCTTGATTCCAATTAAGTTTGTTTTAGGACTTTTAGATAGTAAAATATATATGACGTTAATATGTAGCAGCTAAATGCTTTTCTTTATTGAATATTTGAGTATTCTATCTGAATAGAAACTCTCTCAATTCCTAAAAGATTTTTTAAATGTAACTTTTGTTAATTAATGATAATAAATTGTTAATTTTAATAAAAATTTATTGAGTTTACTGAATTACTATTGGTTTAGAATTATGAGAAATTGTTTTATTGGACTAATGATGTAATTGTTTTAAAGTTCATTTCACGTATCAAATCCAACAATCAAAATTATTTCTATATCTTAATCTATTAAAGCGAGAGTATTTTTTGGGATCTTCCTCTTTTTGCCTTTAGGATCGTTTCAAGTATCAAATCCAACAATTAAAATTATTTCTATATCTTAATCTATTAAACCGAGAGTATCTTTTGAGATACTCCTCTTTTTGCCTTTTTTAGCTGGCCAATCAGGAGATTTCTCTTTGGAGATTTATTGCGCCGAGGACAAAATTGTCAAAAAACTATAGGTTAAATTAACCTATAGTTTTCATGCGACCCTTAGACAATATCTAGGTCATCCATTTCTATTATTAGTCATGGCCGTCCGTTTTTTAATTATTCAAAAATACGTTTAGGGAAACCAACTATTTGTTAATTGCGGATCATGACCAAATCTTCTTTTAAAATCCATAACTCTCTAATGGCCGATCGGAAAAATTTGGAAAATTCATCTAAATTCAAATAGGCCTCCTCCTCTCTGAAATAAATTCTTTTAAAAAATCCAAAAAATTTTCCACTCCTTAAACCCTAGGAATATATTGTAAAAAAAAAATTTCGGTGATATTAGAGTTTTCCGGCGCCGGAGCTCCGGCCTGATCAGACAATTCTGAGGAAAAAGGAGATGGCTCGGGGAAGAAGACCTAAGTTTCCTTAAACCGATTCTATATTTATCTACCCTATATATTCTCTTTATTTTTTGTTTATGGAAATACAATTTATGTGATCGTAATCACTTTTATCCCCCAAGTAAATCATTTAATTCGACGTTATCTCGAATTTAATTTTGTTACCTATATTTGAGTATTAAGCTAATTCAGCTGCAATCTATCCCATACGATCCCTAAAAATAATGAAATTCGAATTTAAAAAATAGTACGCCATGATTCGTTCTTATCTCTACTACTAGGGTTTTTTTGAGAACTTTGACCTTCCTATATAATACCCCAATAGCGTCCTCTTTTTTACATCTCATCCCAACCTATCTCGCCTCTTTTTGACAGTTTCTCTTTTTCCTCGCATTTTGTTCTAGGTTTGTTTTCTTTGCACCATGAGTTCTTCGTTGCTGTAGTCGATGGTTTTACTCTATTCAATGACATCGAAACGAGCAATCACAAACCTTATAGGATTAGATGCAAGATCTTGCACATTTGGTCTCAATACAGAAAGATGTCTGGTAAAACCATAGAGATTGTCATCGCTGACGAAACCGTACTTGTTTTTTTTAATACTACATTTTTATGGATGTTTTTTTTATTACATGTATCTGACTTTTTTTTTTTTCATTATTTAGGGTGTCAAACTATGCGCTACCATTAAGAGTGAACATGTTAGAAAGTTCGCACATTCTATAAAGGCTGGCCTGTGGAAGATAATCCACAACTTTCACGTCTCCAAAGACAATAGCCTTTACCGAATTTCCTGCTTTCTTTCAAAATTGTTTTTTTCAACATTACTGGTGTCGCTGCATGCGAACCAGTTGTGAACGATAGTTTTATCTCATTGGCCACGTTTGACGGTATTCTTAGCGGTTCTTACAATCCCAACGTTTTGATCGGTAATGTTTGTAATATTTTTTTTTTATAATTATATTCCTTTTTAATGTATGTTTTAATCATTTTCCGTTTTTGAATTGATGTTTATGGACTGATTGTCAATGTATATGAGATTCAAGAAATGCATGTCCATGGGAAACTAACAAAGAAGGTCCAGTTCGAATTGCGGGACCAACAGTAAGTTGTAGTCATTTTTCTATTTTGTTATTTTTCTATCTATTAATAGTTTTTTTTTTTTGTATTTTTTTCGTGTGAAATATCATTGTATTATTCCCTACAAAATTAAACTATATTACACATTCGTGTAAATATCATCGTTATTATTATTCAATTCCTTTTCTTTTCTGATTTTGTTTTTTTTTAATCTTTTATGTGCAGTGACAATCGTATATCGTGTTGTCTTTGGGGTTCTTATGCTAGATCATTTTACGACACTGTTTTGCGATCTTTTGACGGTTTGATGTTTTTCTGATTTGTTTTGCAAAACTTCATGTTTGGAACGGTATGCATGTTTGATTGTATTGTACTATTTTAAACTTTTAATTTCATTTCATACTCTTGTTTGTATTTTTTATAATTTTTATTATACTCTTTATGTGTTGTTTTGGTCGATTTTTTAATTATGTGATAGATGTCCAAAGTATCAGCAACTCATTTGACAAATCGCTCATTATCTTCAACCCTAAAATGCCGGAGACTGAAGCTTTCAATGGGTAATTATTTGTTTTTATGTACACAATGAACCATCTTGGTTTTTTTTCGTGTAACGACCGAATTTACAGCTTTTCTTAGTTTGATCCCTTATGGTGTCAAGATCGTGATGAAGAGTTCGAAAAAAATCATACCTAAAGTTTCTGATGATAATCTTTGGCTTGAATATCCTATGCTTCAAATTTCTGACTTACTTGGCACAGACGAGGTAATGCATGTTTTTCTTTACCTTTTTTCTATATAGAGCATATAATGATAGGAAATTAAATTTGTTTTGTAGGTTGAGCATTGTCGCCTGTTGTGTACAATTTATGCGATAGGTACTGATTGGGGTTGGTATTACTACGGTTGTAAGAAGTGTAATAAGAAAGTTTTCATTGACACTCCTATAAAGATCGAGGGTGTAACAACTACTCCCAAGCCCAATTTTTGGAGTGAGACCTGTAAAGGATTCACGAGGAATGTTTCTCCAAGGTTTGTTTTTGTCTACTATTAATATAGAGATGTTGTTTTAGTCGTTTTGACGAGTCATTAGAATGTACACTTGATATAGGTTCAAACTTCCCCTAAAGGTAATTGATTCGACCAGTGAGACAAAATGCATGTTGTTCGATAGTTTTGCGGCCGAAGTTGTAGGATTGAAAGCAAGCGATATCCTTGGTCCAGACTATTATCAAGTATTTTATTGTTATATGTCGTTGGATATTAAAGTACTGAGATTATTTATTTTATTAAGCGGTTTGGTTTTTTCTTAGTATGCATGTATGGAAATTGGGAATTCTGACGTTTTACCAGATGCACTCAACAATTTAAGAGGAAAAACATTCCAGTTTGGTATTATAGTTGAGAAGGATAACATTGGTTTGAGAAATGATACTTTTAAAGTAGTTAAGGTTTGGTCTGATGGTAAATCTGTAACCAAGGCTATTGATCTTCCGTCTACATCAAGTGATCAAGTAAGTACATCATTATTCCGATGGTTAAATAATTTTTCTTTTAAAATTTTTTATTATTCCTCTTAGATATTTTTGCTATAATTTTTGTATAAAACTCCGTATAGAATTGTTTATCTATATTTTTTTCCTTTGCTTACAGATGAATCCTTCCATCTCTAGTAGCGGTGAGTGTTCTGAGATGTCTGGTTCATTATTTTCAACACCTTCATCTAAGCGATTTGATCCAGAAGGGTTTTGATGATGAAAAGTCTTCGACTAATAAGAAGCTCTGTGCTGAAACCAAGAGTGTTGAGACTCTTGATCCTAATCTTTTTAATGAAGTAGCCGAAGAAGATTATGCTTCTCTCATTGCTCGCAAAGCTCCTTACAAGCGTCGCAAGTGATTTTGGTTAAATTTTTTTCAGTTGTTAATCAAAGTTGGACACATTGCTTTGTTTCGATTTTGTTCTAAGATTAAGTACTCTTTTTTTATATATAATAAATTATCATTTAGTTTTTTGTATTATATACTATTTTTAAATCTTTATTTACATAATAGTAGTCGTTGATTATAAAAATTATAATAGTTTGCATAATTATGTTGTAGATTAGTGTTAAAGAAAAACGAAATAGATGAACATAATAATTAGTATTTTATAAAATATAATTATTAAATAGTTTCTGAGCATATTCTAATTATGAGGAAGTACATGCTTGAGTTGATAATCCCAAAAGCAAGTTTTGCATATATCTTTCATTGGCAGTTCGTAGTCCTCATCCAGTCTTTCCCATTCGCCATAGTAACATACTATCAAGATGAATTCTCCTTCGCATGTGCATTTTCCTTGGACATATGATTCTTTGAGTATCTTGAGAACATTTTCTCCTTTCCAAAGTAGACTTACTGGTCCACTATACACACGTTCTCTAATTCTTCCCACAAACTCCAATGTACTTCTCAATGTTGTTCTATTTAAATCTCCTAGAATTTATAATCCTCTTTCTCTAGAGGTATCTCCTACACATATTAGAATTATCCCAAAAACAAATCTAGCGTCTATATTTCTTTTTTTTGTTGCTTCGTCGAGCAACTCTAATCCCTCATTAAAACAATTTTTCAAAAAATATTTTTCTATTCCTGACCTCAATACGGCTTGGCTATTACCTTTGCTTGCTAGCTTTTCATGAAATTTCCTGAAAAGAGCTTCCCTCCTTTTCTATGGATAGAATGGAATAATTTCAAGTTCTAGCTTTGATAACACATCTTTTCTTTTGCAGATTTGCCTAAATCGTCTAGATACTAACTTCAATCGATCGAACATATGCATTCCTTCTGGTGCGAGTCTTGACGGTATGTTTGTTAGAATGTTGTCGGAGATCAAAGTCATCATATCCATTTTTGGGTTCACTTTTTCTGTAAACAATTTAGGGATCGTTTAAGTGTAATTAAACAAAATTTTAAATTAACATGAAATAATAAGTTTCTAATCTGAACAATCAGGTCCATGTTTTATATTGCTTTTTACAAGATATCTAAAATTCTTAACAAGGTATGTAACGATGAACAAACAATCTATACCTTAAAATTGAACAAAAATTCTTTTAGTTTCAACGAATACTATATGATTATAAGTTCCTATTTAACGATAAATTATGTAATTATAAGTTACAACTTTTTCAAAATTATACCTTATCAGCGATCTGTGTGGAATCTTTGTTTCTCTTCATTTTTTCTATAAAATGATTTCTAATAATTTATTTACTACGATTACAACGATTTCCTAAGTTGTCTTATTTATATTTTATTTTACAAAATTATATATATACTTTATTTAAGTATTAATCTTATAAAAGCTTTGTTGATCTTGTTTGAATTTTACTTATGTGCAAGTTATTGTTAAATCGAAATTGCTTAACTATTAATTATATTCACTATTTTCAACTACAATTATTCTTAAACTATTACTGTAACAATATCTACCAGTTCTTATAATAATCTTTAGATATATATATATATATATATATATATTTAATATAAAGTATATTTTTACTTGATTTGATCTTATAGTACTCGATAATACTTTCAATAACCTTAGTTTTGATGTCTTATTTTAAGTTTTCTTTTCAATTGAAGAAATTTTTGTATTTATTATTTTATATTATATAAAATTTAAATTAATATGGTTTTAGGTTGAATATCATTGGAAACGTAAGACCACCTCCAATAGAATTTTTTAGGAGAAGTTCTTAGTATTTTAAAAATAAATTAAATTACTAAAATGAGAAAGAGAATTTAATGGGGTTCTTAAAAAGTAAAAATTATTAGAAACAAATGTAGAAAGAGTTCTTGCGACATATCATTTTCTTATTTAACATAATTATTAAAAAAATTACCTTTAAATAAAAATTAAATTATAACAAAAATATTAGTGTTTTATTATTTTTAACTTTTAAGAATTTCTTAAGAAATGGAGGGTGCTCTAATATGTAAGATAAATAGTTGATGAAATATTATTATTTGTATCAGCTTTTCGAAGAAGTTTAAAATTTTAGTCTTGAACTTAATGATTATTACGGTTTCCAATATTAATTTTATTTTCTTCGAAAGCTTTCAATATTATATATTTTACTATCTAATAAAATATTTTCCAATTAAAATCAATTGTAACTATATGTAAGTAAATGTCAAATCGAATTTGCGTAACCAACTTTTTTCCTTTAGTTATTTCTTAATATAAGTTTTAAGTTGAAGATGTTTGGTAACGAAAGATGGAATATAGAAAAATGATTAAAAAAAATTCTTCTGCAAATACTTTTGGCAGAAGTTGTAAAGTCTAGAATTGCCCTTAATGATTATAGCGGTTTCCAACATTTTTTTTTTTGTTTTAAAAAAAAATATTATTATACTTTTTGATTTTTTTAGTAATGAAGTATTGTCTGATAATTATTTTTGTACTTATAAAATAAATTATTGGTATATTCAAATCATTTTTAAACCCCATTTGTCGTTTAACTATTAAACATCTTACAATTTAGAACTATAACAAAGTTTTAATCTATTTTTTGTAAAAATAGGTAAAAGTTATTAACATTATTACTAATATAAAGATGTCTGAATATAAATTTCACGTTACATAAAAACTCAAATTACTTCTAACAATCATTAAATACAAACCCTAATTCGTAATCCCAAAGACATGTATAACAAGCTTCTGATATTGGTTCATCGTTATCCTCATCAAATCATCCCAATCATTGAAATACTCAACCATTTCTAAAAATGTCCCGTTGCAGTTACATCCTTCTCTCGCATAAGACGTTTTTAGATTATTCAACACATTTCCTCCACGCCAAAGAAGTCTTGTTGAACCGAAACAAACTCTTTGTCAAATTTCTCTGGCGTATGCTAATTTTATACCTATTGTCGACCTATGTAGTATTCTTAAAACTTTGCAGCCTTCTTCTTTATAATTATGTCCTAGACATACACAGATTAATCCATAGACGAATTTTGTTTCTGGTACTCCTTTAACACTAGCTTCTAATAATTTATTTACTCCTTCTTCTGGCAAAATTTCTATGAAATATTCCCATACACCGCACCTATATATTGCTTCTTGATAGGTGCAATAATTAATCTTCTATAAAATTCATCGAAGATGACTTGGTTGTTTCCCGTTGGGTAGAAAGGAACATCGGCAAGAGAAATATTTATGAGTACCTGCCCGAGATCGTAAATCTTACGAAATTTTTGAGAAACTAATCTCACATTTTTTATGGTCTCGAACCCTGCCGGTGCACATCGAGAAATGATGTTGATTAAGATATCATCCGCTATGTCATTGATACTCATTTTTCGATCTGAAACTTGGAAAGAAAAAATTTGGTTATAACTATACAAACTAAAATAAGTGTTGTATGTAAAAAAATATATTATACTTTATAAATTTTCTTAAAATTACGAGTAGTTGAAATCGTTATGAAAAGTACGATTAGTTAAAATCAGATTACCTTTCTTCTAACGTGCGAAATTATCAGGATATTGTTGAACCGAATAATTTATCTTCTTGATCGTTTAATAACTAATTCTCTGTGGTTTTAGTTAAAGACGTTGGTTTCAATTTATTGAAGAAACTATTGGAAAAAATGTAAAAATTTCCTTTTTCAGACGTTTAAAAGTTTTTTTTGTCAACATTGGAATACAATTGGTCGACCCATTAGTCAAGTTCCTACAAAATGTCGACAGTGGGACTCGATCCCGAGATGTGCAAGTGCGCCTACCTTTAGTGGACTTAGCATCTGCCACTAGGCTAAAGGTCACCTGCCGTCTAAAAGTTTAGTCTTTCTTTTAATGATGATAACGGTTTCCAATATGTATTATTTCTATTTTTTACTAATAATTGTTTTTTTTTATTCAAAGCATCTTCAAGAGATATTTAAATATAAAGTATCACATACTTCAAATTTGATGTTTTTCAATTTCGTTTCCAATTAGAAACTTCAAAACTAATCCTTAAATCTTTTAGTTATTTTCTATTTTATTCCTTCTTATTGATTATAGTCAACTAAAATCATAAAACTTCATGAGGTATTGTATTATTATTTTTTCTTTATTTTTTGGTCAGAATATTAAGATTATTCGTACTCAGATTTTTAAATTTTTTCGAAGGTAATGAGATATTTACTCATCTTTTGTTGATAACTTTTTAAACTCTTCATTTTAAAATATATACAGAGATTACATAAAATAATCTTTTTGTTAAGATATAAAGTATATCATCAATTCAAAGCTGAATCTATTTCCTATTATGGAGTTGTAATCTATAGAATCCCTGATTTATATCTTATTAAATTATTACTATTATAATTATACAACTTCTGTAGCATGAAGTATATATAAACTTATTTCATTTTTAAATTTAATTATTTATTTAAATTAAATTATTAGTTATAGATTGTGAATTAATTATATTTTGCGAACCATGTTGTTTGTTTCAGGTTTTGACTTGATGATATTATTATAATTGTCTATTATGCTTGAATAATTATCTTATGTAGTTATCTTTTTATTTATCAGAACTTCTTTTATTTTATATTATTTATTTTAAATTTTCGTAGATTGTATATCTAACAATTTTGTGTACATCTATATTCGTTATAATTGTCCTAATTACAAAAAAACAAAAAAAAATGACAAAAAACCCTATTATTGTTCCTATATATACATGTATTCCCTTCAGTTGGCTCATTGATTAAAACATATTTAGTTGGTTTTTTTTATTTGGTCATTCTTTTCATGTCTTCTCTATATCTTAATTTTTCAAAGCATGATTTTTGTTTCATGACTTTACATGATGATAATATTATTACAATCATTGCATTTTGTGTAGCGTTGTCTATTTCTAATGTTAGTAATCTAAGAAAATTTTGCAAAGAGTTTTGCTCTATATGTAACAAACGTATTTTTCTCAGCCGACTATATCTTGAAGAAAATATCTTATATCCATCTTGGTGCAATCCTCAGAGATGTTATACAAGATACAACAAACTAAGATTATATGAGAATCCTCAAGTTTTTAATCGTATGGGAATATTTTGTTATTTCCTTGACAACCGTAAGGATGAAGGACTCAAATTCTTATGTACAGCTGCTCATAAATGTTTACCTCTAGCAACCTATCTCTACGGTGTCATTCTAATATCTACTGGAGATATAGCTAAACAAAATACTACTTTTAATATTTTGTATGTTTTTATCCAACCTCTAATGTCTAAGACATTAGAGTACCTTGAGATAATTTAGGGTCAAACAAACAGCTATCTTATGTGGCGTGCTCATTCTGTGATGTCTGATCTTAGATCATCTTATATCAAACAGACTCACCGGTGTGATTGTAAAACTTCCAAGAGTTATAGGAATCTTTGGAATTCATATTCTTCTAATAACGATACTTTGTCGTCGTCTATGTGTATGATTTGTATTTGGGATCATCAGGTCACTCATATATTTAATGGTTTGTAATTTATATTATTTTGTGTTGTTTCATTATTTAATCATATTGTATGGTTCATTTAGTATGATTAATTATTCTTATCTAATCATTCATTGCCATAATTTTTTAGAGTGTTCTATAAAACGAATTTACCAACAATCATGATAAATATGTAAATAACAATAAGAATAATATTTTTCCATTAATTCTAGAAGTTTGTAATTGAATTGTAAACTGGCATAAAGATATTCTCATTTATAAATACATTATTCGAATATAAATAACTTCCTTAAGTGTATATATTATTCATTTTTCTTTATGTTGAAATTATCGATTATGATTATCAACATATCGTTTAGCTACATGGTACTGAATAAAAATATATAATATATACATATATATTCATAAATATTTATCTGCAATCTTTTTTTTAGTAGTTGGTTGTGTATATATATATAGAGCTATTTAGATGTATATGGGTATCTATTGAAAAAAATTTATTAGGTCAACTATATTTTCTGTTCGTCTCAGTACCTTTGAATATGAAGAATAAAGGAAAAGCAGAAATTCAATCTTCCTCCAAACATCGTCGATCTAAACCCAATCATGATAATATTAAGAACGTTGTGTCATCTCATGAACAAGTGAACGTTTCATCTCATTATCAAGGAAAAGTTTTAGGTTCTAATTTTCAATCAAGGTCTGTGTACTCTAAGTTGTTTAAAGGCATTACAAACTCTTCCTTTATTAATTCTGATGGATCTCTTAATCCACATAGTACTATTACTAATCATCTCAGAAGTTTATATAATTTGTAATTTTGAGTCCATTCTATATTAGAATTCAAATCATATTACAATTTAATTTTGTTGGATATTTATTTTTCGAATACTACTTGCTCTTTTTTATTTGGGTGATTTACTAATAAGGTTTGTGAAATATGTGATATTACTCAAATGGTGTGTAATATATGATAATTACTAGATTGGTGTTCAAAAAAATTTTAAATACCATATTACCCTTCTGTAGTTTGGAAAAAAAAAGTATTTACGAAAATGTCATTAATGAAAAATGTCACATAAGCATAGCGCGTATTACAATGTCTACCAAACTAAATAAGCATAAGCACAGTAGACTATGAAATGGACAGAACCCCAATATAGTAAACTTTTAATTAGCAAGTTATGGAAGATTTTTGTAAGCGTAATAGACCTTCATCTGTAGTGTGATAGACTTACATACCCTTCATGGTAGACTTAGGTGTAGGTAACAAACCCTGCATGGTAGACGTAAAAGTATCGATTTTAGTGGTATTTTGAAAGATTAGTGGTATTTTGAAAGAATAATAAACATTGTGTTGATATTTGGTAGACCTAGAGGGCCTACATGGTAGACTTATGTATAAGGAAAAAAACCTTCATAGTAGACTTAAAAGTATCAAGATGAGTAAGAAAATTGTAAGGGTAATAGACTTTCAATGCAGGTGTAGTAGACTTTAAAGACATACATGGTAGACTTAGGTAATGAAAAGAATCATGCATGGTAGACTTAAAAGTGACTCTTTAAGAAACAAATGTGTAAGGGTAGCAGACTTTGCATGGTAGTGTGGTAGACTATATAGGCCTTAATGGTAGACATAGGTAATGGTAGCAAATCCTTTGTGGTAGACCTAAAAGTAACGATTAGATGATGAGATATCAAGCGTAATAGACTTTCATTGCAAGTGTAGTAGACTTTGTCGACCTTAAAGGTAGACTTAGGTTAGGTAAAGAATCCTTCATGGTAGACGTAAAAGTGACGATTTGAGGATGAAATTTTTTAGAATAGTAGACTTTCACTGCAAATGTGATAGACTTTGACGACCTTCATGGTAAACTTAAGTATATGGAACAAACCTTTCATGGTAGACTTAAAATATCGAGTTCAGGAAGAAAATTGTAAGCGTAGTAGACTTTCACTGCAAGTGGAGTAGACTTTGAAAACCATGCATGGTAGACTTAGGTAATGTAAACGAACCCTGAATGGTAGACTTAAAAGTAATAATTTGAGGAAGAAATTTCCAAGCATAGTAGACTATCACTGCAAGTGTGATAGACTTTGAAGACCATCATGGTAGACTTAGATATAGGGAACAAACCCTTCATGGTAGACTTAAAAGTATCGAGTTGAGAAAGAAAATTGTAAGCGTAGTAGACTTTCATTGCAAGTATAGTAGACTTTGAAGACCTTCATGGTAGACTTAGGTAATGTAAACGAACTATGCATGGTAGACTTAAAAGAACGATTTGAGAAAGAAATTTCTAGGCATAGTAGACTTTCACTGCGAATGTGGTAGACTTTAAAGACCTTCATGGTAAACTTAGGTATATGGAACAAACTCTTCATGGTAGACTAAAAAGTATTGAGTTGAGGAAGAAAACTCTAAGCGTAGTAGACTTTCACAGCATGTGTGGTAGACTTTGAAAACCTTCATGGTAGACTTAGGTATAAGGAACAAACCCTTCATGGTAGACTTAAAATATCGAGTTGGGGAAGAAAATTGTAAGTATAGTAGACTTTGAACACTTTCATGGTAGACTTAGGTAATGCAAACGAACCATGCATGGTAGACTTAAAAGAAACGATTTAAGAAAGAAATTTTTAAGCATAGTATACTTTCACTTCAAGTGTGATAGACTTTGAAGACCTTCATGGTAGACTTAGGTATAGGGAACAAATCCTTTATGATAGACTTTAAAGTATCAAGTTGAGGAAGAAAATTGTAAGCGTAGTAAACTTTCATTGCAAGTGTAGTAGACTTTGAAGACCTTCATGGTAGACTTAGGTAATGTAAACAAATCTTTCATGGTAGACTTAAAAGTATCAATTTGAGTAAGAAAACTCTAGGCCTAGTAGACTTTCAGTTGATGTGTGGTAGACTTTGAAGTCCTTTATGGTAGACTTAGGTATAGGGAACAAATACTTCATGGAAGACTTAAAAAATCGAGTTGTGGAAGAAATATCTAAGCGTAGTAGACTATCAATTGAACTATGGTAGACTTTGTAGTCTTTCATGGTAGAGATTACAAGCCTATACAAGCTACCTTGGTAGAGTATGGAGTCGTCTATTTCTAAGAGAAATGTCTTGTTCAGTAGACTAACGGTTGACGTGTAGTATACTTGGAAGTTCTTCATGGTAAACATTAGTAGAGTTTATTAGTCAGTTTGGTAGACTTTGAGTCAAACATTATGATAATTTGGCAGATATTTCATCGAATATTAGGGTAGTTTGGTAAACTTTTAATCGAATATTAGGAAAGTTTGATAGACTTTGAATTGAATATTATAATGGTTTGGTATACTTTGTAGTTGTTACCAAACTTCTTACACTTGTTTCTCTCTTATTTTCTTTCTTCTGTAACATTGCTATATAGTTTCGGATAGAAACCATCTTAGAATTCCTTTTGTTGTTATCACTAAAGGTTTGATTCCCATTTGTTGAGAAGTTGCCATTTTAATGATTAAGAGGTAGCGATTGACACAAACATGTTTATTGTTGGAAATTGGATATTTGTAAGGTTGATAATTCTCATGGGTGCAAAATTGTTGGAGTGAGTGAAGATGTTAGTTATGGTGTATTAGACTTAAACAACGTCCACCAACCTAATTCATAATCTTGAGATTTGTATCAGTTCCACCCAATGGAATTTGTAAAAATCCTACATCCGCCCCCATAAGTGGTTATAGTCCACATAGTGTATCTAGCAAGACTCCACAGCCTTTCACTACAACACTTGGTGATAATCATGGAAAAAAATCTAGAGTACCTGGTACTAATTATCGTATTGATACGTTACTAATACAGATTTAATAATATAAAAATGGTTGTTGTAATTTTTACTGAATTGTATTTGTTTTAGTTGTAAATCTCATGGACGATTTAATGGAGGATGACGAACAATCGTATGAATCTGATTATGATGTTACCGATAATTTTTATGGTTAGTTTTTTTATTTATATTGTGAGTACAAGTTGTTATATTGATTTATTTTTATTTTATTTTGATATATTTTATGTAACTTAGTGTTGGGTATTAATCAGGTGATTATGATGAGGACCAAGTCTATGATTTTTCTAGCGGAGATGATGTCAATGACGAAGATGAAGAAAACATTGCTGAAGTTTCTCCAAACCATATATCCGATAAATCTCTCTTGCGTGTTAGTAGCAAAAATACTGAATCTAATAAACAATTTTCTAAAGGTATTGTTCTTATGTTGTTATTATCCATTTATTTTGGAAGATATTGATACTTATATTGATGACGGTGATCCTGATTATAGTTGTGAACATTGTGGCATACTCTTTTGGTATGGACAACACCTCAATAGAAGGAAAAGAACATCTAAACCAATTTATATTGGTTGTTGTATGCAAGGACAGATCAAATTGCCTCTACTTCCTGAATCTCCAGAAGTTATATGAAGATTGTTTACCGGTGTTGATCAATTATCAAAGCATTTTAGAGATAACACTAGATCGTACAATATGGTTTTCTCAATGACATCACTTGGTGGAAAGGTAGATCGTTCTGTTAAAAAGGGTAGAGGGCCACAGATCTTTGCTATGCAAGGTGAGAATTATTATCTTATGGGTTCTTTGAAGCCTAAGGATGGTGATTATGCCAAGTTTCAGCAATTATATATTGTAGATCTTGAAAATGAGGTTCATAATAGGATTGATGTTATGAGGTTAGTTATAATTTATTTGTTTGTATAATTTTATGTTTATTTATTATTTTGTTTATATAATTTTAATCTTCTAATCCTTATGCATGTAGCAAAGGTAAAAACGCTCAACCAGTACAAAAGAGGAATAAATTCAAACCAGAAATAATCGAGATAATCATGAAGATGTTGGACGAAGTAAGTCCTCATGTCAAGACATTTAGGACTGCAAGGGATAGGTTTAAGATAGATGATAATGAGAATCTTCAAATGAGAATCGTAGCTAATAGAAAGTAGAGATGGAAGATTATAGTGTCTACCAACTGCTTCTGAAGTTGCTGCACTTATTCCTGGTGATTTCCACGCGAACATGGATAAACGTGACATTGTTCTTGAAACAAAATCAGGCAAATTGAAAATGATTGATGAACTTCATCCTTCTTTTTTAGCTTTGCAGTATCCTACGATCTTTTGGAGTGGTGAGGATGGATTTCATACGAGAATAGAAAAAGCGAGAAAAGCTAACAGAAGAGATATGAGCAATATTAATATAAGTATGCGTCAGTTTTTTGCCTATAGGCTTCAAGAAAGAAATTCTGAGAATCATGTTATGCTTATTTCTAAGCGTCTTCTCCAGCAGTTTTTTGTTGATGCTTACACCATGATTGAATCTAATAGGCTCTGATATCTTTAAAAAATCAGAAAAAATTTAGGAGTACTAACATTCATAATGTTAAGCAGTCAAAAGAATCAGGAAGCACCGATCTTAGTAATCAGGGAAAGGGACTGTTGATTCCAGCTTCTTTTGTTGGTGGTCCTCACTACATGCGGCAGCGTTATTTGGACAGTATGGCTACATGTAACCAATTTGGTTTTCCGGATTTGTTTATCACGTTCACATGTAATTACAAATGGCCAGAAATCACTAGATTTGTGGAAGAGCGTGACTTAAAAAGTGAAGATAGGCTATATGTAATTGCTAAAATCTTTAAAATAAAGTTAGATAATTGAGTAGATAATTTAACCAAAAAACATGTGTTTAGTACGACTGCTTTAGGTACTTTAGTGTTATTATTTATTTGACTAATTTGTATTAAATTTAAACGCAAGTGTATTTTACTTTGTATTACCAAGTTGATTTAAAATCAACGTAGAATCTAGCCAGCTTTATTCAATAGTATATTTGTTATAATCCATTAAAATCATGTGTTATTAAATCATGTATATCAACGATGTATTTTTAGAATACAAAATAATCCCCTGTTATTGGTTAAAGAATGATGAATCCATTGGATTGTTTGATGATGGATTTTGATGTATTTGATTACCCTTTTACGACTAAACAAAATCAGATAGGTTTCATCAGGATTCTGAAATCGGAGTTATAATTATATACCCAATTTTCTTCGCCGCTCAATTTATTATCTTCGCCCCTTCATCCAAAATCTTTGTTCCTCTGTCGCTCTATGTCAATTTGGCTCTCGAAATCCAGTCTCGTTTGGCTGAAACTTTCTCCTTTTTGAGAGACTTGAAGCTTCCAGTGAATGGATACGTTTCTCATTTCCTCTTGGTAATAGTCTCTGACTCTCTAGTCATAGTTGGTGAATGAATTGTGTGGTTTTTCGTCTTTGATTTAGGATAACATGTCTGTCATCATTGCTTCTGGTTTTTATTGTGATTGCTTCTGATTGTTATAGTAGTTTTTGCTGTGATTGTGAATTTCAAAATTTGCTGTTGATTTATCGAAGCAAACATTAAACTGGTGAAGGAAGATCTGCAAAAATCTCCTCTTCAACTGTGAGAGCAAACTATTTATAATAACAAGGAGAGTGAAATGAGTTTGGTAATTGCTATGTCTTATATAACAACATGCTCTTAAGCTCTCAATTGCAGCTTCCAAATCGTTTGGGTAAATTGCTAGCTCCTTTGCATTGGCATGATTATAGAAAGAATTACGGACAAGTGGACGATTTTGTTTCTAGCCATGTCAAGGTCTGTACACATGCTAATTGACAAAACATTCATGTCATGTTGTCAAATTTTAGAATTATTAAGCTTGGTTTTGTGGCTTGTGAATGCAGTTATGTGTGATAGAGGACGACGACATTCAAGCTAGAGAAGGTGCGCTGAAAATGGTTGCAGCATGAGACTTCATCATCTTCAAACTCAGTCTATGTGGCTATGACTCCAATGGCTCAGTCGCAAGGGTTAAAGAAAAATGACAAAACAGTCTCAAGAGGTAGGCAGAGCTTTGATTATATGACAAAGCAATAGATTGGAAACAAAGTAAGCTCTTGTTTTCTGTAGCAAGTCAAAGCTTTTGAAACTGATAACTGTAAGATTGTGTGTTTTCTTTATACGTAAATAGTATCATACATTCACCTGATAGGCAATTATGATATAATTCAAAGGTCTTAGTAGTAATCTCTCAGAGCCTAACATAAAACCTGTTTTTTATTTTAGTTATTTGCAGAAAAAAAGTCTAATCTATGTTGTGAAAACCAGGGAGTAGTGAAATTATGAAGTAGAAAACTATCGTCTGAATCTCTTTCACTATACCCCAGTCCCCACCATTGATTCCCTTGGTTTACTGCATCAACGTTTTCATTCTCATTTGCTTTTAACCTGTTTCCATTATAAGCTTCATTGTAAACATTATAAATAAATTGCTTCTACATAAGTTGTTGAAATTGCTGCACTTAACACTCTGGGAAAGAGGTACTGCAAAGTAATATACCTGGAACTGCATTTTCTTGTAATGGAATGGCAGCTTCGAGATCATTATCAACTCTCACAGCAGGTTTATAAAGACGGGGTGGTGGTACAGCTGCTCTATGCATGCCTTGTGAGAGCCATCAGACAGATGGTGTTAGAGCCCTTGTTTGGGATCTACCAAGTTTTAAACACCAAACAGAGATCAGCTAAACAGGGGACAATTTCAAGATTCAAACTCTACATCAATAATTGTGCAAAAAATAGATTGATATTAGGGATTAATGGAAGCTTTTAAGACCAACAGTCTATTATTAATCATGTACATGAGAGGTCGTTAAATTTGTACTGAGCGACGAATAAAACAGATCATGTACACGAGGTTAGTGAAGGCTACAGCTGCCGACGTAGTATTGGTCACAGTCATCGTCATGCCCAGTGATACATAACGACCAACTATGGTTGTTTCGATCTCAGAGGCTTGTAGAGTCTTCGATTTTGTTTTGAGTCCTTAGCGAAGAAGAAAAGAAAATTGGAGGCACAAGTATTGAAAACCATAATTAAAAGAATCCATCAAATCCTTTTTCATTTTGGCAGTTACTAGATTCTGAAAGATTTAAGAATACACTGAAATCTCATTATAAATCCATCACGTATGTATTTTAGAATCCTATTGAATTCATCAAAATCCAATAGAATTCACCATTTTGAAGTCTTTTAGAATCTTTTAATTACACAATCCAATAACACCCCCTTAGTACAAAATTACATGATTCATGGTCCTTGCAGTAATGCTAATACTAACTCTCCATGCATGGTTGATTGTAGATGTTCAAAAAATTTTCCTAAACCATATTCTGCTTATTCAAAGATCGATAATGAGGGTTTTCCTGTATATTGTAGAAGAGGTACAGGCCGGTATGTTAAGAAGGGTGGAATTCAATGTGATAATAGGTATGTTGTGCCGTATACCAAGAAGCTCTCTCTCTGGTATGGAGCACATATAAATGTTGAATGGTGCAATCAATCAGGTGCGTGTAAGCATCTATTCAAATACGTTACGAAAAGACCAGATCGTATTACCTTTACCGTCATACCTGCTGGTTCTGCAAATGTTAAGGACTAACTTCAAGATTTTTTTGATTGAAAGTATGATTGTTTGAATTTTCTTCGAAACTTAGTATTTTCATTGCTTGTCCTTTTAATTTTTGAAAAAAAACTTTTATGATTTTATTTTTGTTGTTTATAGGTATGTTTCGGAATGTGAAGCTATGTAAAGAATATTTGAATTCGATATTTATTTCCGTACTACATTAGTTTTAGTTCTTCATTTCCATGAAGATGGAAAACATCCTATATACATCAACGATAATAATACGACTGATGATGTTTTAGAACGTTTCTCAGGTGGTAAAACACAATTTCAACCTTGGTTTGAATCGAAAAAGACAGACAGTTTTGCTAAGACATTGCTTTACGAGGAGATACCTAATTACTACACTTGGAATCGTAAAGTAAAGTACAGGCAAAAAAAGAAAACGTAGTGGTTTTGCTGTTGGCAGGATCAATTATGTACCAAGGAAAATTGAAGAGTGTTATTATCTCAGAATGCTTCTAAATTAACAGCGTGGTCCAACAAGTTATGATGACCTAAAAACTTTTGGGGGTGTTGTGCATGACTCTTTCAGAGATACTTGTTTTGCAATGGGCTTGCTCGACGATGATAGAGAATATATTAATGCAATCAAAGAAGCAAATTTTATGTGTTCGGCTCATTACACAAGGAAGTTATTCACCATAATGTTTCATGCAGACATTTTGACTAAACCCGAAGAAGTTTGGGAACAAACTTGGATGTTTCTATCTAAAGACATGCTTTACAGGAGGAGGAACCAGTTCAAAGATCAAGGTACTAGTTATTATTATAGTCATATGCGTATATTTCTCATATATTATTTATTAAATTAATATTGTTTTCCAATTTTATTATCAACTTTTAAAGTAATTCTTACCAATGTCATATTTTTATATGTAAATATTGTAGGTCAAAAGTTGATTGACGAGGAAAAAAAGAAATATTCTCTTCAAAAGATTGAAAAACTTCTTTCAATTTATGGGAATTCTTTTAGATCATATAAGAACATGCCGGAGTTTGACATGGGTGAGCTTAACACTGTCAATTCTTTTATATTGGATGAGATGAATTACGACCATCAGAACTTGAAATTAGATCTTGTTCGTGACTTAAAGTCGATCAATGCCGAGCAATCAATGGTTTACAATGAGATCCTCGATTTTGTGTTACAAAACAAAGGAGGTGTTTTTTTTGTTTATGGATTCGGCGGAACCGGTAAAACTTATTTGGAAACTTCTGTCTGTTGTGATTAGGTCTAGAATTGATATTGTCCTTAACGTTGCTTCAAGTGGTATTGCTACTATGTTGTTACAAGGAAGCATAACTGCACATTCTAGGTTTGGAATTCCTATAAACATTGATGAGTATAGCACATGTAATATGGTTCCTAGTTCTCCTCTTGGTGAGCTAATATCCGAAGCAAAACTTATTATTTGGGATGAAGCTCTATGATGAGTAAATATTGTTTCGAAGCATTAGATCGTAGTTTAAATGATATCTTGAGATGCGAAGATCATTTTGGTGGTAAAGTTGTATTTGGCGGAGATTTTAGACAAATATTGCCTGTTATTGCTGGAGCTGGTAGGCAAAAAATTGTATATGCTTTGATCAATGCATCCTATCTGTGGCCTAATATAAGAGTTCTGGAGCTTACTCGGAACATGAGACTGCTTGCGATAATTTCCGATGATGAGAAATCAGAGATAGAACGATTCTCGAACTGGCTTTTGGATGTTGGCAATGGTAAAATAGCACTTCTTAACGATGGTGTTGATGATATAGATATCCCTCGAGAACTTCTTATTACATCTGGTTCTGATCCTATTGAGTCCATAGTTGAAGCTATTTATGGAGTCAGTAGATCATTGGAGAATTAAAAACTTGAATTTTTCCGAGACAAAGCGATTTTGTGTCCTATAAATGAAGATGTCAACTCGATTAGTATTTGTATGCTTGATAGGCTCGGTGGTTAGTATACTTTTGTTTATTTTTTGTCTTTTTTATATAGCGTGTGATAAAAAAATTTCCTTCGTTTTTTTTTTTTTTTTTTTTTTTTTGTATTGTAATGTAGGTGATGAAAGGATTTACCTAAGTTCTGATAGTATAGATCCCACAGATATTGAAGCTATTGACAATCCAGCATATACCTTCGATTTCCTAAACGCTATAAATGCCTCTTGTTTACCTAACCATTTTCTAAAACTAAAAATTAGTTGTCCTGTTATGTTGCTTAGGAATGTCGATCCGCACAGAGGTTTATGTAACGGTACAAGATTACAGATTACTCAGTTGCTAATCATGTAATCGAAGCCAAAATTATTACCGGCACGAAGGTTGGTAATAAGATATTGCTTCCAAGGAAGGTTATTACTCCTTCCAATCTTTGTATTCCCTTCCAAATGCGTAGATGGCAGTTCCCTATATTTGTCTCCTTAGCTATGACAATAAATAAAAGTCAAGATCAAATGTCGTCGCATGTTGGGTTATATCTACCAAAACCAGTTTTCTCTCATGATCAGCTTTATGTCACCATGTCTCGGGTTAGCAATAAATCTGGACTGAAGATTCTTGCCCTTGACAGTCAAGGAAATTCCCAAAGCAGAACTACTAGTGTTGTATTTAAAGAAGTTTTCCAAAACCTTCCCCGGAAATCGCAACATTGAAGATTATTTTGGATCAATTATAATATTTTGCTAAATTATGTTTATCTTACGTCATATTCTTTAAGTTATTGTTTTTTTAATTTGTCTCTCCTATTTTTATGTTTTGCTATTTTCTCTATAATTATTTATATTGGTTTGATATTTTTTTAACGAGTTTTCCAAAGATAATTAAGTCATTATAAAATTGATTATCTCTTATCATTTATCTTGGATTTTTATGGGATTTATTATCTGTTTTGATTATACTGGAATACCCGCTAAACCAGAGTTTTTACCACTTATACATATAATCAATATTTCAAATATTTTGTTTCCCTTAGTTTTAAATATTTCAATGTTTATATTCAAATCAAATCATGGATATTCCTTATCTTAATTTATTTTTCTGATTGATTCAAAACAATTTAGGAAACAGAAATACTGATACATCGTAATCGAATATACGTTCCATTAAAATGCGAAAACCCTAATTTTTTTGTTTTTTATAACACACCATATTTCAATAGTTTATATTTATTTGAAACCATCTTCCTGTTGGTTTAGTTTTTTTTTTAATTAGCCTTATATATTCTTTTTACAAAGTTTCTTATTTTTCTATGGCTTGAAATTCTCTTTTGTTTTGATTTTAGAGATGTTATACGATGTATTTGATATTATTGTCTGACAAAATTTTGATAGATATAATCTCTAGATATGGAGAATCGTCTTGGTTTTATATTCATCAGCTCAGGTTAGTCTACAAAATGCTTAGAGATATATCTAATAGTCTTCGAGTTCTGCGTAGAATTTCTCTTGAAGAATATCGTTTTATTCCATACTAGTTTCATCCAACCGAGTTATATGTGAAATATGAACTATTATTCAGTAGTGAAAATCCGTATGCTTTGTTTCGTATGGGATTACTTTGCTATTTTTATGATAATCGTATAGATGATGGATTAATAATGCTTCATGACGCTTCTCACGAAATATTTATTGATGCCATGTATCTTTATGGTACCATTCTCATCTATCGTGGAGATGTTGAAAAACATCAAGGTTTTCGAATTTATCTCATTTGATGAAGCCACTTTTGTCAACTATGCTAGACTTCCTCAAGAGCATTCGCAGAAGAGTCAACCGACATATCAGTTATTGTAATAATTCGTCTATCACAGACTTAAAAACATCATATATTCAAGAAATCTGTAAATGTCATGGTCAGACTAGAACATTTGTTACTCTCAACCACGACATTAACCAGTATAGTGCGGATAACGACATAAATTCATCATCTGCGTGTGAGATCTGTTTATGAGATTATCAACTTAAATTACTACTATTTGGCTTCTACTTTTAGTATGTTGATTTTCTTTTTGCATTAGTTATAATTTTTATTTTATGTACTTATTTATTGAATTTTATTGAATTTATAAACTCTCATTTTTAGTATATTTATGTTTCATTTCTCTATTTAGCGATTTTTTCATATAAGAAATTAATCAGATGATATGTTAGTTTTTCAATTATATCTAAAAATAATAATTAATAGTAGATAGTGATTTTTTTTTGGTTGAGATAGTAGATCGTGATATAGAAACAACTATCAATGCCTTAACAATTTCAAAATTAAAAAATGTCAATCATTTATTATTTAGTTATTCATATTTGGATCCAACTCAAGACTCCTAATGTCGATTGGGCTTAAAAGTCTCGAGCCCATCACAATTACCAATTATTTCCTTATGAAATATATTTAATTAGGATTCTAATTAATTATATACCATTCAAATAAGAATCTATTATATAGTTTAAATACCAAACAATAACAAAAATTTAAAGTAGTTTTGAAATTCCAATGCAGTAGTATAAGTTATATTTATATTCTATCACAAATTATTATTAAACACAAACAATTCAATTACTGTCATATTATCGAATTAGTAAATTTTTAACATTTTTTACCATATATAAAAAATAAAAATATTATCCCGCGGTATACCGCGGATTGAATCCTAGTTTATATATGAAAAATGTAGATAAAATATCCTTTAAAATAAGATTTTTAAAATATTTATCTTTATCATAAAATATTTATCTATAACCACAATCCTACTATAAATAGGATTGTCAATAAAAAATTTTATTTATAATTAAAAAAAAACTCATAAATATTTATTTCATACTAAGTATAAAATTAAATAATATTATATTTTAAAAATAATTAAAAACAAATTTTTATATAAAATAAATATTTTTATATCTTTGATAAGAAAATCCTAACATGATATAATTATCGAAACTAACAATGTGAAATATTAATTGTATGTATATTTTTTATAAAAATTATCACAATGAAAATAAGAAAAGAATATAGAAATCTCATTTTATATCCTATTATATAAACTTGAGTTTCATAAGTTAGTAATCAACATAATTCTTCCATGTGTCGAGTCTTAGTATATAAAGTTAGATCTCAAAGTTTATAATCCAATCGTATTATATAATAATGGGTTTCAAAAAGTAGTAATCAACGGATTCTACCACGCGTCAAATATAACGATCCAAAATTTTGTAGTATCCTATTATATAAAGTTGGGTTTCAAAAGTTTGTAATCAACATGATTCTTCCATGTATCGAATCTTATTATTTTCTATTATATTAAGTTGGGTTTTAAAACTTTGTAAATAATGCTATTATATGAAGTTGAGTTTCAAAAGTTAGTAATTAATCCTATTATATAAAGTTGAGTTTCAAAAGTTTGTAATCAACGAGATCATATTATGTAAAGTTGGGTTTCAAAAGTTTGTAATCAACGAGATTCTTCCATGTGTCGAATCCAAAGATCCAAAATTTTGGGGTATCATTTGTTAGATCATATTATATAAAATTGGGTTTCAAAAATTAGTAGTCAACAAGATTTTTCCATATGTCGAATTTTATTATATCCTATTATATTAAGTTGAATTTCAAAAATTAGTTATTAATCCTATTATATAAAGTTTTATTTAAAAGTTAGTTATTAATCCTATTATATAAATTTGGGTTTCAAAAGTTTGTCATCAACGGAATTCTTCCACGTGTCGAATCCAACAATTCAAAATTTAGCAGTACACTATTATATAAAGATGGGTTTCAAAAGTTAGTATGCAACGAGATTCTTTCACGTATCAAATCTTATTATATATAATCAAATCTCAAATTTAGTAATTCAATCCTATTATATAAAGTTGGGCTTCAAAAAGTTAGTAATCAACGGGATTTTTCCACATGCCGAATCAAAAAATCCAAACTTTTGAAATATCCTATTATTTAAAGTTGGGTTTCAAAAAAGTTAGTAATCAACAGGATACTTCACATATCAAAATCTTACTATATCCTTTTATAGTAAGTTGAGTTTCAAAAGTTAGTAAGTAACAAAAAAATTTCATGTGTCAAATCTTATTATATAAAGTTAGATATCAAAGTTAGTAATCCAATAAACATATAAATTTCCAAAACATTATTTAAAATATATATTAAGTTTTATTTAATAAAAACAAACCGTACATCGCACGGGTCCATACCTAGTGTTAGATAAATGTCATGGGTATTAAGTTAAGTAGTCTTGGAACTAAGTTTAATGTCTAGTGAGCTAACTTTAGCTTTTCCTACGTAATGTAATCTATACTAAGATTTTGTGTTGTATATTTCTTTTGTATGGAGTCTTTATATAGGAAAGACTTTTTTCTTTTTAGTCTTTATATAGGAAAGACTAAGTGAACGGACTTAGCCCAAAATATTAGTACCGATTACATTATTATATATGAAAGGATAAATTTAGCCCCAAGACATTTAACTTAGCCTCCAAGACTTCTTAACTTGGCCTCCAAAACATTTATCTAATATTGCAACATTAGTCCCTATATCATTTTCAAAAAAAAAAAAAAACATTAGTCCCTATAAATTACATCATTAATCATTATAGAAAGAATATTGACGTGTGCTCATCTTGTTGTTGATTTTGAAAATACGCATGAATCATCTAAGATTGGTGTGACGTTGCAAGATGGCCGGACATACGAAGCTGTGGTGCTGGATATTGATCTCAGAGTATGACATTGCATTGGTGAACTGCCAAGCTTGGTTTGTCGAGTGAGCTACGTCCAGGGCACTTGGTAATACTGTAGGTTGTCCTTCTGACCTCAAAAACTCAGTAACTCCTGGCTATGTCAGTTGTGTTGATCGCAAAATCAATGATTTAAAATTTCTCCAAACAAACTGTCTTTTCAATCCTGAAAACTCCGGTGGGCCACTTGTGAGTTTGGATGGAGAAGTGGTAGGTGTCAAAATCTGGGACTGTCAGTGCCAATAGACTCAGTCTCCATTATCAGAAGAGTTATTGGTCGTCCATGCCTTGGGTTATATACTAACGATCTCAATGAAAGGAGCATTGCTTTCTACAAAAAACTAAACCCGATGTGGAAAAAGACGTTCTTGTTCCTACGGTGTGTCCAGGATCACTTGCTGGATTCAAATCAGACGATGTTATAGTGATGTTTGACGGGAAGCTGGTTGAAAGCATGAAGGATATAATAGAGATTATGGATGGTAGAATTGGGAAGCCGATTCAAGTGGTTGTGGCAAGGTCAAAGAACGAAAGGTTAACATTACAAGTCGTTCCTATGGAGTGTGATTTGATATGGAAACGGTTACATAACAAGTCGTTTGAGAAAGGGATATCGAGATGTGTGAGAGTGATTTCTAAACAAATGTAACAAGTCTGCTTTCTACGATCACCTCTTTCTTTTGTTATGCTATTTTCCTTTTGGTTATAGCTACATTTATGAGCTGGTTCTCTTTTAATTATCAATTACGATTATGTCTTTAACTCATATTAACATTTTGAGGAAGGTGGACAAAAAAACGAATTCAACATATTTTTCTTCTCCCTTAAACCGAAAAAACCAGAACCGCACGACCTTGAATCCATGGCCCTACTACTCCTTGTTCAAGGCCACTATTTGAGGCTAAGACATTAATACGCGCAATTTCAGTTAAGAAACTGAAGCCGACGTTCTTAGCAACAAGAAATGTCTGAATTTGGTCTGCATGTCCAAAATCACATCAAACCCATTAGAAAGGGGCAATCTCTCGATCCAATCAAACCCTCTTCCGAAATCGATCCAACTCTCTCTATGCCCGATTCTCTCCTTCTCAAGATCTTCGATAAGCTTCCCGAATCCCAATTTAACGACGTCTCACTCGTCTGCAAACGCTGGTTGATTCTCCAGGGACGACGTTTACGGACTCTTAAGGTTCTAGATTGGGATTTTGTCTTGTCCGGGAAGCTTGTCACGAGATTTCCAAAGCTTACGCATGTCGATCTGGTTAACGCGTGTATGCAGCAGCCGCAGAATTCGGATATCTTGCTGTGTCACAAATTGATTTCTTTTCGTATATCTTCAGCTTCGTCGTTGAATTGGGATTTTGGTGAGGAGACTTTATTGGACAGTGATGTAATTGATAGAGGACTTAGGGTATTAGGAAGAGGGAGTTGTGATTTGCTTAAACTCAGAGTGATTAATGCTTCTGAATTGGGATTATTGAATTTAGCTGAGGACTGCTCAGATTTGCAAGGTCTAGAATTGCATAAGTGTGATGATAATATCTTGAGTAGCATCTCTGCTTGTGAGAATCTGAGAGCTTTGAGATTAGTTGCGAGTGTAGATGGATTGTATAGTTCATCAGTGTCTGATATAGGTTTAACGTTCTTAGCACAAGGTTGTAAGAGACTAGTGAAGCTAGAGCTTAGTGGTTGTGAGGGTAGCTTTGATGGGATTAAAGCAATTGGACAATGTTGTGAATTGCTTGAGGAGCTGACCATTTGTGACCATAGAATGGATGATGGCTGGATAGCCGCACTTTCTTACTTTGAGAATCTGAAGATACTTAGAATTTCGTCATGTAGAAAGATAGACCCCAGTCCTGGACCAGAAAAGTTGCTGAGATCTTGTCCAGCTATGGAGAGTTTGGAATTCAAGAGGTGTTGTTTGAATGACAAGGAAGGGATGAAAGCGTTGTTTAAAGTCTGTGATGGAGCAAAAAATGTTATCATTCAAGATTGCTGGGGATTAAATGATGATTCTTTCATTTTGGCCAAAGCTTTCAGGTAAATGTTTTCCCTTCAATTGTCAAGCTCATGGGTTGGTGTTGTTCCTCTGAGGTTTTCTTACATCACGAAAGTGAAATGTCGCTAAGAACATAACGTGTTACTTGATTGGTATTGTTGATGTTGCGCATGGTATGGTTAACAAAAGGCAGAATTCCATGCTATGTTGGGCTAAGTTCCTTTAATATGTTAGATAAACAGCATTAACTGTTCGTTGCTTTAATTTCGAGTGATGTGATACATAAATCTAACTACTTCAATAAACCTTGAAACGATTCCCTTTGCAATAATGGTTCCACTTTCTATTTTTACTCCGCGATATGAAATATAGGCTTTTAATCATCCTTTTTTTCCTTGCAGGAGTGTGAGGTTCCTGTCTTTGGAAGGTTGCTCAGTCTTAACATCAGGCGGTTTAGAGTCAGTAGTTCTACATTGGGAAGAGCTCGAGAGCATGAGAGTAGTATCATGTAAGAGCATCAAAGACTGTGAAATTTCACCTGCGCTCTCATCTTTGTTCTCTCTTCTCAAAGAACTCACGTGGAGACCAAACACAAGGTCTCATCTTGCATCAAGTCTTGAAGGTGTAGGAATTGGAAAGAGAGGCAGCAAATTCTTCAATAAGAGTGTTCTACATTGAACATATGTTATGTTGTGTAAGTACTCACAGTCTCATGTGCCTTGAAACTCGTAGTTATCTTCTTCTTCTTCCTTAAGATATACTATACTGTTGTAGAATCTGTTTTTGATAACAAATTTGTAGTCAATGTCCCAAACTCTCAATGTACGGCAATGTACTGTTGTTATGTATAGTAATAAAACTTTTGCCGTTTACAGTACCATGTCATTCGGACCTCAAAAGAACAGGTGTGGATTGTCTACATTATCAAAAATTATCATTAAATGGGAAGAGTCGAACCTTTATATCAAAATCATTAGCTAAATAATCTAAACTACCAGAGATAAAGAACTCAAATTATATTATTTTATAAAATAAATTTTGTATTCATTTTTAGTCTCAAAATTCCGCATATTAAGTTAAGTCTTGATCTAATAATAAACATAATCCAATGTTTTAAGGCTAGTTAGTAAAATGGAGTGGAGCCATCAGCCATTGAATTAATATAAGTGGAGATGAGATGTGCATAAGACTCCTCGTTTGTTTATATTAACAGTCAAAGTCAACTTAATCAATCCCACCCATTACCCATTTTTTAGTTTTTTTATTTTTAATCCCAAAAAAATAAATAAAATTCGAAACTCTCTCTCTTTTGTCTCTTTCTCTACCTCCAAAGTCCAAACATCTCTTTCAAAGTATCCGTTAGAACAGTTCTTAATCCGCCGCTAAAACAACCACGGAGAAAGAGGGAAATCGAATGTGAAGAAGAAGAAGCAGAGAAGAATCGTATATTCAATAAGAGATTGATTGAAGAAGCTGAATCTTGCTGTTTTCAATAAACGATGTCGTTTCGGGAGAAGATGCCGACGAGTCCCAAGTCGCCCAAGTCGCCTTTGAGAAGAAGACGCGCGAGCTGGACTGGTTCATGGCTCAATCATCCATCGACCTCTTTCAAGCAAGTAGTCTCCGCCGTTATTCAAGCTCAGTCCCCAAGATCTAGGTTTAAATCCCAAACCTCTGATTTCTCCGACGTTGATCGAACACTCTCCTTGTCCGATTCTCTCCTTCTTAAGATCCTTCAGAAGCTTCCAGAATCTCAGAAAACCGATGTTTCACTTGTTTGTAAACGATGGTTGAATCTCCAGGGACGACGTATACGGACTATTAAGGTCTTTGATTGGGATTTTCTTTTGTCCGGAAAGCTTGTCTCGAGGTTTCCGAAGCTCACGAATGTTGATTTGCTTAACGCGTGTGTAAATCAGCAAAGGAACTCTGGTATTTTGCTGTGTCATAATTCGATTTCTTTTCATATCTCCTCAGACTCGTCTAATTGGGATTTTGTTGAGGAGAATCTATTACACAGTGAAATGGTTGATAGAGGGCTTAGTGTATTAGGCAGAGGGAGCTGTGATTTACTTAAACTCGTTGTGGTTAATGCTACTGAATTAGGGTTACTGAGTTTAGCTGAAGATTGCTCGGATTTGCAAGAGCTAGAATTGCATAAGTGCAATGATAATCTCTTGCGTGGTATTGCTGCCTTTGAGAATCTTAGAGCTTTGAAATTGGTTGGAAATGTAGACGGACTGTATAGTTCATCAGTGTCTGATATAGGTTTAACGATCTTAGCACAAGGGTGTAAGAGACTTGTGAAGCTTGAGCTTAGTGGTTGTGAGGGTAGCTTTGATGGTATCAAAGCAATTGGCCAATGTTGTGAAGCGCTTGATGAGCTGACTATTTGTGACCATAGAATGGATGATGGTTGGATAGCTGCGCTTTCCTACTTCGAGAATCTGAAGACATTGAGAATTTTGTCATGTAGAAAGATAGACCCTAGTCCTGGACCGGAAAAGTTGTTGGGATCTTGTCCAGCTCTGGAGAATTTGCAACTTAAGAAGTGTTGTTTGAGTGACAAGGACGGGACTAGAGCGTTGTTTAAGGTGTGTGATGGAGCAACTAAGGTTAGTGTTCAGGATTGCTGGGGACTGGATGATGATTCTTTCAGCTTGGCTAAAGCTTTCAGGTAACATGGCTGTAGATCACTTGCGTATATATGTTTCCCTCCAATTATTGTGTTCATGATTGTTATTCGAATGGTTACTCCAAAGAGGAGAAGGCATAGTGTTCTATTGTTGTCTTAGGTCGTTTCACATCACAGTCTCATCAATTAACTGCTAAAACAGTGAAATGCAGGTTCTCCGAGAAACTAACATGTTGTTTAACAGAACTACATCGTTGGAAACTTAAACATGGTCTTGATGTTGCATATGATACTGTTAACATAAAACAACATTCCATGATACTTTACTGAATCATCTTTTCCCATGGAACTCTTCTGCTAGTTTTACTTTGAGATGCAAAAGATAGGTTTTTAATCATCCTTCGTCTTTTGTAGGAAGGTGAGGTTTCTGTCTTTAGAAGGATGCTCAGTCCTGACAACAAGTGGCTTAGAGTCAGTGATTCTACACTGGGAAGAGCTTGAAAGCATGAGAGTAGTGTCATGTAAGAACATAAAAGACAGTGAAATTTCACCTGCACTCTCGTCTTTGTTTTCACTTCTCAAAGAACTAACGTGGAGACCAGACACAAGGTCTCATCTCTCATCGAGTCTCGAAGGTACCGGATTCGGAAAGAGAGGCAGCAAATTTTTTAAGAAGAGATGATGTTATGTAATATAGATGCTCGAATCTCATGTGCCATTGAAAATCTCTTAATATAGACCAAACTCTTGGCTATCTTCTTCTCCAAGCATCATTACTGTTGTAAAATCTGCGAATTTTGTAATAAAAATGTTGAAAATTCTTAATGTATTGCATTGTATGATGACAAGATGTTGCATTGTATAATTAAATAATTAATATAGATTTTCATATCTTGTAAGGTTTTTACACATCTATTAAATTAAGCCTCCAATAAACCTCTACAATAAATTGTTAGTTTTGATGATTTCTGAATAACAATTTGAGAAATTCAAAACAACCAAAACAGAAAGAGCTTTTTTGTCTTCGTCTCGAACTTTGGATAGATTTCATGGCTTCATTACTTCTATAAGTTCTCATGACCGTGTCTTGTTCCACTTCTTCTTCTCTAAACATCAAATCTTCTACATCATCTTCTCCATAAAATACATCTCTTTGTCCAGCTTCAACTAAATCCTTCCGTCGTCGCAACCTTTGATCAACATTCGCCGGAAAACTTGAAGGTAAGTCCTTGTCGAGAACCTCATCTTTTCTGGTCATCATATAGAGAGATTTGGTGGTGATTATATGTATGATTGTTATTTGTGTTTTTTATTCGGTAGTTTTAGTTATTTATAAGGCAAAATACTATTTTAAATTATATTAGGAATAGGAATTTAAAAGATATAATGCAAAATCATATATGATTTTTGTAAGATTTTATTTTGAGATCTATATTATCTAAAAGAAAGATAATTTAACCAAATCGAGATAGGCATACAAATAATAATGTAAATCTCACTTTGTTGAATATCTTATAACAAATTTCTTTTTATAGCTTTATCAAAAAAATTTTTTTTTTTTAATAGCTATAAACAAAATAATTAAATCTAAATTCCATAATAGTATAAAAATCAAAATGATATTAATGAATGATGTGATATTGATTTGTGATAGCCTAGTTACGAAAATGTGTAATAATAAACCAAATGTAGAGACTTTGCTCATCTAATTTTGTAATTCTACTTACTTAAATTAAAAATTAAAGCGAATCTGATGTACATAAATATTGTTCAACTTGAAACTCAAGTATGTTTCATAAAACCGTCACAATAAAAATATATTTGTACAGGATATGAGCGTGAATAAAAATAAAATACGAACAAAAGAGAAGAACATCCACATAGAAAAATAATTCATTTGAATTTTTTACAAAATTAGTATCATTTGAGATTAAGTTTATGTATAAAACAATCAGAGAAAAACAAGAAATAATAAATACTAAAATGAATTATTGAAAATAGTTTTGATGTGATGCTTAGTGAAACTAGTCCAAACAATGAAGTACTAGAAACCTATCAAAATTCTAAACAAAAGTTTTAAAAGTTATATGTTCATGACAAATAAAAGTAAATATATTTTTAAAGTATTGTTGTTCACCAAACTCTAAAGCCACCGTGTTCCAGATCTCGGGAGGGGCTTTTAGGAGGCTTCTTCAGCTCTAGCCTCTCTCCTCTCTTGTCTTATGTATGTTGTTATTCGATTTTCTGAGGACGAGATTGGATTTATCCGGTGAAGTTTCAGAAGGTCGAGAAAGGAGTTTCTTTGTTGATTTTTGACGAGGCTTGCTTCTTCCGGTGACGTTCAATCGTTGTTCCTCGTTTTGATCAAGGATTTCAAACAAGGGTCTTAACTCGCTTCAAGATAAATTTTGGATCTTTGCACTTCCTCTCTGTTGGGTCTTCTTCTCTACTCTTTGCTGCCTTCAAATCTGGGTCTCTTCTTGTTGTTTGCCATATGGAGTAAGTTTCGGTTGCTGAGTCATCTACAAGCTCTTACATGAAGTTCTATCGAGCTTTGAGTGAGAGTTATAGGCACAGCTGCAGTTTCGATCTTCACCTCTTCTCTTGCGAGGACGTCACTAATTTCTATCTCTAAGTGGTGGTCTTTAGGTCGAAGAGTGTCCGCGTGTAAGAGTGGTTGTTCCTCCATGGCTTGTCTCTTGTTGAGTTTCAAGGTTCTGTTCCTTGTCCCCTGGTTTGTGTGTGTGCTTGTATGGTTTTGTTTTGACATGATGGAAGAGGGTCCTATTTCTCTAGTTTGTGTGTAACTACTTCACGCTCCTGTCGGTGTTGTGACTGGTTTGACAACGGTGTGGCAGTCCGGTCTTATTGGTGCTATCCGACGCCCAACAAGTTTCAGAGGAAGTTTAGTCGAATTGCTTAGATTAGTTGGTTAGCTCTTAGTGTTGGATCTTTTTCTTATTTTAAGTGAGTTTTTGTCCCTTGGAGTGTTGTCTCTTTACATTTAGTCTCTTGTTGTTGATTCCGGAGTTACCTCAAATCCAGCTTATGACTCTCTCGCTTGGGCTTTTGTTCTTCGGTGCCATTACGTTGTGCAGCCGGCTTATGTGTTGTAATGTGGATATTCTATCTGGTACTATCAATATAATTAGATGACAAAAAAAAAAGTGCTCACACTCATTATCAATGACCCAAAATTATAATTATTTCGGTAAACAAAAAAAATTTATTTTCTCTATTGTACATACAAACCTTATGTAGACTGGTAATTTCCACTTCGTCTACTTTCTTGGCGCAAAAAAAGTTCGATTTCTCTTTGCTCCAGAGTTAATAGGACAACCTTGTACATATTTATAATATTTTAGGACAACAATCTAAAAGTTTACATTTAAAATCTTTTAAAAATTTTAAATAATGAAAAAACTTAATAAATTTGGATAATGTGTGTTTATAGTTAGTAAGTAGTCAAGATTTTAATACTGTTCAATTGTGTACATAATACTCAATCTAAAAATCAAACTCTAGGTTTGATTGGTCGCATATAAAAGATCGTTTGTAAATAATATGCTTAACTTGCTACTGATTAATATTTCGTTTGAAACAACTTTTTGAAATGACCATTTTGAAGATGGATTTTTGAAACAGTCATTTGGACACATTTATGGCCGTTTGAAGAGTCGTTTTCAAGCAGAGTTATTTACGATCATTTTGGACATGAATATCACTTTAAAAAAGTCATTTACTAGTATGCAAATATTATTTTAAAATAATAATTGTAATTTATATCTTTCTTTTAATATCAAAAATGTTTAACTATATGTTATTGTATAATTTTTAAGATAATTATTTAAAATAAGATTTTAAATACTAATATTTATTTCATTACACTATTTTATTGTTGCAATATTCCCAATCAACATTGATTTTCTAATGACCTTTGTTTGAAAACCTCTTTTACCAACAAAATGATTGTTTCTAAACGACATTCGTTTCAAACGTTCATTTTTTGAAATGATCATTTCAGGCGGTCTCACCAATCAAACCCTCTATCTTAAAATGGATTCCTTTTTCTAAATGTACTGATTAAAGCAAATCTGACTCATTTTTAGAACAACCAATTTGTCAAAAAATTCACTTTAAGCCATTAAAAATAAATAAAAAATAAAAACTTAATAAATTTACTTTTTAACTCATAAATGAGACATTAAAAGTTAAATATGAAAAAGAGTTTAAATATAATTTTATAAAATTATTAATTGTCGAACTACTTGAAGAAAAAAAGTTGTATTCAAACTTATTTTAATTTTGGATATATTATTGTATTATATTATAATACAATTGACATATAGCTTAAACAATACTATGGTTTAAAGCATATATATATATATGACTAACTTTCATTTATTTGATTATTAAGGTACAATTAATATATCAATAGTTATTATATGATATCTTATATAGTATATATATTCGTATAATAATATTAAATATTATTTGTCGTTAACAAAATATATTTATAGTTTAGTGTAACAGATAATATATATGTGAACTATATATTTTTTAATAACTTTGATATTAAGGTACATTTGTTATTTATACATTTTAATAATAACAAAATTATAGTACAAAGTGTGTTAATAAAACCAAAATATATTATATAAATCTATACTATTAAGTGAGGATGCATTAAAAAAATTAAAATTTGAAAAATTTTAAATAAAATGCCACTAAAATTTGAATAGTAAAACAACAAATAAAACTTCAATAATGACAAAATAGTCAATACATATTATCACCTAATTATTTAATAGATCCTTCAACAAATTTTTGGATTCGATGGCTTTTATAGTTAGTTAATTCAATCAATACAACAATCTTTTAAAACTATCCATAAATTATGCCCATAAAATTTGGAATGTACTATCTAATTATACACCATATAAGCATAAAAATTACTTTGATATCTAATAAAGAATGATTATTTTATAAAAATATAGGTCATCTGATACTACAATACATATAGTTTAATAATAATACAAGTTATTTGAAATCATGAGTTATTTGATAATTATTTTACTGTATTAGTCATAACCGGCGATGATCAATTTATTGGAATTATATTCTTGTACGGCGGAGGTTGGTGAAACAGCACATGTCCATTTGTAAATATCTTGAAGCTTATCTTTTTTTTTTGGCATTATGTATAAATTTATATATATATATATATATATATATACTTATGTTGTAATCATATTTCAACAACAAAAGAAACTCTGCGATGATATGTTGGTAGCGGAATCTTTCTCTCTTTCTTAGCTCGATCTCTTTCTCTCTCTTCTTGTAGGTTTCACCATTATTGCTCTGATCTCTCCGGGGACCCCATTGTCTCTTCTTCCTCCTATGTTGCCTTGGTGCGGTGGAAGATCTAGTTCTAGTTAGTGTTGGCTTGGTGTTGTTTTGTTGGATTGCGGTTCCGATCTGTGTTGCCTTGGTGGTTTTGTTTGAAGGAGGTGCTTGCTATCGGCCAGTTTGCTAAGTGGTTCCCTCTTAGGTTCTTGCGGCTTACTCCTAGTCTCATGGTCCGAGGATTGAGGATTGTCTCTTGAACCGGGTCGCTAGTGGCAACCAATGGATTTTGGGAAGTATCGAATAGCCTTGTGTCGGGGCTTGCTCTCTTGGTCTTCCGGTTCCATTTTTCTTCTTCGCTTCTAGTGTTAGGTTAATCTATCGGTTCTCAGTTTGTTGTATTTTTGTTTTAGTTATAAATTTCTTTTCATCTGCTTTGTTTGTTATCTTTGTATTTCTGTCAAAAACTAGGAAATAGTATGAGTATAAAATCTGACATTTGATACCACAAATATATATATATATATATGTATATATATATCATCAACAAAATTCAGTTGATAAAAGAAAAACATTTGATTTCGTATCATAAACATAGTTTATTTTTTATTTTTTAAAAATCATAGTTATACATTAAAGAATTGTTTTTTGTCTTGTAAATTTTCATGCAGATATAATGCAGTTTTTAAAGTTACTATTATATGATTTTTTTTTTTTTTTGAATTTGTTATTATTACAAAACGATATGACGAATTCAATAATAACTTGAACTGTAGATCAAAATTTTATGAAAATAATTCCAATCAATCCATACGAACCGGAAAGAAACTTATCATTCGGTAAATTTATCAAACCAAAATAAGCTAAATGCGGTTTACGATGACCTATCTATATGAGTTCACAAACAACAAAGTCAATTTTACATAAAATGTAAATTGATGCATTGGTTGACCCAAACAAAACCTTTTGACTTTGGTTGAACATTAGAAAACTACAATGGCCGCATCTCCAAATCAGAGCTATGGTGTGAAACCGGAACAGAGCTGTGGTTGTGGTTCCTATCATCAGAGGCACTCATCTCTTGAACCGGTGGTGGGTTAACAACAGTCATAGGCATCACAAAGTTGTCCGAAAGACGGTTTTTCATCTCCCGGTGCTCTTGGCAAACCGCACAAAAGTGTAGAAAACAATGCACCAAACATGGATCACATGGAGAGTTCTGTTTCATCAACACACAGACAGTTTCATCAAACCGTGTTGTAGAAACCAGAGGATTTTACAATGTTATGGAAACATTTGATATACCTGAAGATGATATTTCCTCTGTAGAGTTTGGCGAACATTTCCAGTGTATATCCCACACATCCACCAAACAAACAACAAGCCTTCCCATATAAGAAAAGAGGTATGCGGATCTATACCGGGAACACAAGCAACTATTGATGCCACAGTAAGTCCACCTTCCACTACAATGGAATGGCAAACACAAGCTTTGGTCCAAGAAGTTTCCTCATCACTCAGAGTTTCATAGACACGCCCAAATAGAACACTTGGGCAAAAAAGTCCCTGCCAAACTGTATTAATGGTTTCAAGACATGGAAGTGAATAAAAACCGAGTCAAATCGAAATCATACTGAGACAATTCTCTGAATTCTAGTGAGATCAAAAGAGATTTGTGCAACTTTGATTTATTAGAGTAAACATCAAACTTACAACTACTCATGTCCTCAGTGCAGCCGAATATACCAGTGGTCCATGGCTCATCAGCAGGAGCTTCAAAATTCTCAGGTAGAGGTTGGCCACACTCGTTGCATTTGTGAACAGCTAGCTGCAGACAAGATTACAGAGGGATCAAAGCACAGATCCAGATAGATCGGATTACAAAAATCTATATAGTCACTAATGGAGCCTGGCGGAGTCAGAAATCATTTTACTGTAAAGAAACGGATCCAAAACATGAATTAAATTGATCATCAATTGAAGAAGACGAATCAACGGATCTATCTGCATTCTCGATTAAACAACGTAAATTGTAAAACCAGATCAGTAAAGAGGGAGAGAGAGATACATGAGAAACTTCAATGGGCTGATTGAGTTCTCCGGGAGTAATCTCATCGACCGGAGCTTGCTCCTTTGTCAGCTTTACGTACCTCGACGGCGCTCCTCCGTCCGACATCTGAATCCACAGAAATTAGATCAGCCAAAATCGAATTCGAATTTAATTTGTTTCAGAGAAGGAAAATCACCAACCATATGACGGATTTGAGGAAGTGAAGAGTAATCTTAAAGGTTCTTCTACTTCCTCCTCTATAGTTGATCTCTAACCAAATTGTTACCAAACGAGTTTAGACTAATTTGCTCTTTTTCTCTTCCGTTGACTGACTAACTCAACGCATTCAATAGATGAGACGATATCGTTTTGGTAGTCACAATAGATAAATTTTCTTATTTTTGGATTTTAAATTATTTTTTATGTTGACATTTAATACATAACCTAGGTAACTTTCATACATTTAATAAATATTTTAATTTTTTTATCTTATAAGTTAGTAATCTATTTTTAATAATTGATATTAGATAAAACACTAAGATAAAATCAAATTGATATGTGACAAATAAATTTTCATAAACAAAATTTCTAAACATAAAATATAAGATCATCAATTTATTAAAAAATTATAATATTTTCTTTCATTAACATTACATTAACAAATCATATTATACATGAAAAATTATAGAAACTTTTTTAAAACATTAAAAATGTTATTGGTGTAGTCAGTTGACAATTTACATAAATTTCTACATTTGTTTTTTATTTTTCAATAACATGTGAATTTAAATCTTAAAAAAAATTATATTGATTTCAGTTTTTTAAGCTTATAAGTTTAAGATAGAAATATAGACAAATATTTTACTATTTTGTAAATTATTTTTTTTTAAAATAATAAACACATAGGAATAAGGGATCTCTAGAAATAATGTCTTATGTAATATGTTGTTAATGTTTTTTTATACAAAATTTTATTGAAACTTTTATTTTATATAACATGAATTTATTTTTGTATAAATATATGATATGTAATAACAAAAAATAGGATAATATTGCCAACCAAAACAAATAGTAGCATAATATATAAAGTAATACAAATTCACATATATAATAATAGAGATTTAAAATATATCATAACTATTTTTGTAAGTTTTTTATTTCCAAAATGTATTTTACAGCAATTCATAAATTTAGTGTTTTATATATAAATTTTAACATTAATTACTAATTTTAATTGTAATTATCTATATTACCAAAATAATTAAATTATTGAAAAAAATAATATTCAAATAGGAATAGGATTTATCAAAGATTATGATAATATTCAAATAGGAATAAGATATATAAAAAATAAAATAAAATAAAAATTAAGTAAAATAAAAATTATATGGATTTATGAAATTTAATTTTTTATATTAATTACGAATTTTAATTGTAATTATATATATATAACAAAAAGGTTAAGTTATTATTTAAATGTTAAAAGTAAACAAAATTTAATGTGAGGGTAATTTAGTAATTTAATATTAGGGTAACTTTGTAATCAACCACGTCAAAACTAAACGTGGTATTAACACGTAAGCTTTTTGACAAAAATCACTTCGCAAATAATATTTAAGATGTAATATGTTGTTGATATTTTTGTATACAAAGCTTTTTTGAAACTTTTATTTTATATAACATGAATTTATTTTTGTATAAATATATGATATGTAATAACAAAAAATAGCATAATATTGCCAACCAAAACAAATAGCAGCATAATATATAAAGTAAATTCACATATATAATAATAGAGATTTAAAATACATCATAACTATTTTTGTAAGTTTTTTTTTTTCCAAAATGTATTTTACAACAATTCATAAATTTAATTTTTTATATATAAATTTTAATATTAATTACAAATTTTAATTGTACTTATCTATATTACCAAAATAAATAAATTATTGAAAAAAATAATATTAAAATAGGAATAGGATTTATCAAAGATTATGATAATTTATCAAAGATAAAATAAAAAAATTAAGTAAAACAATAATTATATGGATTTACGAAATTTATTTTTTTATATATAAATTTCAATATTAATTACGAATTTTAAGTGTAATTATATATATAGCAAAAAATTTAAGTTATTATATAAATATTAAAAGTAAACAAAATTTAATGGGAGGGTAATTTAATAATTTAATATTAGGGTAACTTTGTAATCAACCACGTCAAAATTAAACGTAGTGTGACACGTAAGTTTTTTGACAAAAATCACTTTGCAAATAATATATAAGATTGTTATAGTAAGTATAAAATCATAAGGTTTTATTTATGACAAATCTAAAAATAAAACTCCAAAAATTAAATAATTGAGATGTTTAACCAAATAAATATAAGCCTTTTTTTTTTGTCTACTGAAGAGATTCTAGTTAGTCATTTTTGTGTAGGCTTATCATTTAAGCAATAAATGAATAAGATATGTTTTTAAGAACTAAAAGCAATTTTTATTCTAAAACTACCAAAAATGCATTACAAGGTGGTAGTATTAGCTGTGGCTCTCGTCATTCATATTCAAACCTTCTATTGTACATTGTTGGCAATATACAATATTTCCGAAGACATTTACTTTTTATTCATTTTTTACATATTGTGGATGTAAAAGGTTTGATTCACTTCCATGTCTTGAAATGATTTGTGGTAACTAACTATGCCTTGAAACTTGATATGTGTCGCTGTAACAAGTTCCTTTGATTCAGTCATTCACTCATTTGTTAAGATCGATGATGTAATGACTTTTGATTGGAAAACTATTTTAATGTTGAGACCAAAAAAAATAGTTCAAAAACTTAGGCAATTTGTCCACTTGAAAAGTTTAAAATGTTTGGTCCATTTGAGGCTTGCACCAAATCCCACCAAGACGAGCTTCCCAATATTAAGAAGCTGTGTATTAGCTCCAACTAAAAACCAAGTGAAGACTGTATGAAAGAAAAGAAAACACACAAAAGACCTCTCCAGCTTTGTGGTTAGGCCAAAACAAGAAACAGGACTTGTTCTTAGGGAATTGGTACCTCAAGACAGACCACCAAAACGATTCTTGCTCCCACCAGAGTTCCTTACCTACGGTTTTGTTATAATGTTTCCAGCCTTGGAATCAGGAACAATGTTACAAACGTTCATAATTAACAGAGCGAGTTTACCAAACACTTAAATCGATCATCATGCAGATCCACCCAGTCTGTGTCCTGGATTCGCAGAAGATTCCTTGTGTGTGTTGTACATTGAAAGCTTTTTTTGTTCAAGCAAAGATTTCAAAATGCAACAGTTAAACCAATACCAAAGCCAAAGGCTTTATTATTCTTCTCCTGTGTACACAACCTACGTGCAGACAGAGAACTCCAAGATAATAAAACATAATTTCAAACCCAGTTTCTAGTAAGGATGAGTTCTGTCATATATTTGTTACCTCAAATAGTATCTGTCATTTGAGTCCTTATAATCCCAATTCTGTAGTCTTTAAATCAGAAAGGTATATCAAACTTCGAACGGGTACCAAAAGAGAAGATAAAAGGAAGCTATAGCATTCCAAGTATCAAGTGCAATAAAAAATGTAAAAGTTATATGGTTATACCTACCTCAAAGCTTTTGATCTCTTAACAATTAACCGATGAAGGAGAACCAGTAAGGTCTCAAACTCTTAGAATTTGCTGTGAACCGATGGAAAGACAATTTTCATCCATAAATTTTAACAGGGAAGTTCCCAAAAAGAACAAAACACATGCTCATGAAACTAAGGGGGATATCACAATGTCTACCTCATTGATTTGCAAAGTTCCTGGCCCCAAGACAGAGCGATAACTCATTATCTCAAACTAGTACTGGCAAATGGGACTTTCTCAGCACCCTTCTGTGACCACACCTTCCATGAGAGCCACTCTAGTACTGGCGAATGGGACTTCTTGAGACTCTTCTGTGACTAGACCTTCCATGAGGAGACCGTGACCTGCTTCGATCACGACCCTCTCTTCCACTCCTCGATCTCCTATCATAAGGCTTTCTATGATCCCTACCACGGTCTCGATGTCTGTCCCCATCTCTGTCTCTATCACGGTATCTTTCTCTATCACTAGAACCACTCCTCTTACTCTCAATTTCCTTCTCCCTAGGTTTCCTCTTATCATCTGCATCTTTTCCTCCGATTAGCCTTTCTTCTTCCTTTCCTTTATCTTTAGCAGCCTGGGAGAAGAAAAAGTATCACAATCCCCATTGTCCAAGAAATAGTAGCTTACATGAAACAAGATTCAACTATTAATTTGTCAACTTACTTTTTGTTCAGCAAGAAAATCCCGGACCAAGCCATAGCCAACATGTTGCTTTCCAGTGACATGAGATTGTGTCCTTTCTACAGCATCATTAGCCACAAGGAATGAACCACAAACCTCACACAGTGCCATCTTCTTCTCCTGTGCCATCGCAAGTACCTTGTCAGTTGGTCGTTGCAACAACACTGTCTTCTCAGCATTAAGCGCTTCCACCTACCAGAGTTGTCAAAAGATAAGAGTGAGCTCAGTGCACTAGATTTATGATCATAATAAAGATGTCAATTAACGTAACTGCAAATACGAAGGAATCAAGCGGATCACACCATATTTCAAGATTTAGTATGATTTGTCAAAATTCAGAAACTCAGATTTGCTTCTTTTTAACTGAACAGCATGGTAACAGAAATTTACCTTCCTCATTAGTGCTTCAGCTTCATCCACTTTGCCTTCTTCACCAAGCGCTTCCACTTGTTCCAAAAGGTTCTTAATTTTCTCCTCCAAAACAGACAATTGTTTAGTTTTTTCAGCAGATAATGAAGGTGGTGGAGGTGGTTCAACATCTTGTGCAAGGCGCTCTCGTCCACGCCTAACCTTCCGGTCAAGATCATTCACCTGTAACCAGTACCCATCTTAGTGTACAGAAGAATTGATTCTAATGGAAAAAGTTATAGGAGTGACAAGCATTACGCACCAGCTTCTCGCAAAACTGAGCAAGTTCAGCTTCAAATTTAGGCACATAAGAATCATGCCTTGGAGAGTTCTCGAAGCTGAAAAAAAAATATCAAACTTAGTGACATCTCTCGCACTCTCAGGTTGGATTACTATTAACCTTTACCAATAATATTGACGGATGAACACGCAGGAAAGCTTGAAAGATAAAGGTTTTCATTAAGAAAAAGGCTTAATTGAATGAGGCATAGTTACCTCACACAAATCAACTCACTTTCTAGGAATTTTAGATTAATCAAATAAACATAGCGAACATCTGAAAAGAGCCTTACCTCTCTTTCAACTTTGGATCATGAATTCTCGAACATGCTCCTGAAAAAAGAAAACACCAGAGACAACAATGAAACACTAAGATAACATAATGAAAAACATCATAGAAAGCAACAGATACGAATAGTGTGACTAACCAAGATCGCTTCGAGTGTTAACGAAGAGGTCATGAGGACAAAATCGAACCATATAGAATGCACAGACCTCTCTATCGTCCCACTTAATCTCCTTGAAACCTCTTCTCTCTTCATCGGTCAGATTACGAGCTGAAAAATCGAGAGAACATTAGGTTCCTTATTCGCTGATTAAACAAAAAAATTCACCAAAATCTTCAAATTAAAACAAAATTAAAGCTTCCGATAGCTTGTTCGTCGAGAACACCTGCACCCATAAGTTCGTCCAACAGAGCTCGTTGAGCATCCATGGCGGGCTAGGCAGGAAATCGAACTGAATCCAGAGAGAGAGAGCGGGAGAACAAAAGGCAATTGCAGAAGGAAATCAAATTCCAGAGTTGACGAACTTATGGAGTGATGATTACTGATTAGGGTTTCGTTCGTCACAAACTTGACAAAGGGCGTCGTTTATCGAAAACTTGTATTCACCATATAATTCATGTTCACCTGAGCCGGAAATGAGAAATTACAGTATTATACAAAATTGAATATTTAAAAATTAAGCAGTAAATAGAGACTCAATATATTTTTTTTTTTTTAAGTTGAATTTTTGGATAAATTATAGCCCATTGGGCCTTCTAAGAATTATCAAATATTTGAGTTTGATATCCACTATAAACTTCAGAGGGTAAAAACTTAAAATGGAATAGTTTGGAATTCGCCGTTCTTCATCTGCTTCCTCTCTCTCTCTCCCCATCGTAACTCGTAAGTTTTGAGGGTAAAAACTTAAAATAGAATAGTTCTCCACTTCTGTCTCTAATCGTAAGCTTTCTTTCCGACTTTAATGGCGTAACTGTGTATTGATCCTCTCAACGTAATTAAATTGAATGCATAAAAACTGTTCTCAAAATCCTATGAAAACCCTAGTTTCGTGCGCTCTGTTACGTTGCTTGATACACTCTTGTTATTGTTGATATATTTACAGTTTTATCGGTGAAAAGAAAAGATAACTCTAACAGAAGAAGAGATAAAAAGACTATACAGAATCAATAAGACATTGATGCAGATGTTGAAGGATCGTGGCTACTTTATTGCGAATTCGGAAATTTCTATGACGAAATCGGAGTTTGTTAGGAAATATGGCGATAACATGAAGAGGGAGGATCTTTTTACTCTCAAAGCTAAGATAAATGATAGCAACGATCAGGTTTGTGTATATTCATATCTTTAGTGTTCTTAATGTTGTGGAATGTGTAAGACTGAGTCTGAGGAAAGATTTGTTGTTACTTGTAGAGAAAACTATCACTTAGTAAGTAGACATTAATTGTTACACAGAACTTGAGTTAAAGAGATAATATTAGATAATTGTCATCTCTTTTATCTGCAAGAAGCTGTAGAAATGGTATTTTAATGCCAAAGCATAGGGTAAGATTGTTTTATGTGTGTTTGAGTTTGTAGTCTTAGTCACTGGGTCATGCTTTTTGTTGTAGCTCTATGTTTTTTTCCCTGAGGAGGCAAAAGTAGGAGTTGGCAAGATGAAGGAGTACACGAACCGGATGAAAACAGAGAATGTTTTCAGAGCAATTTTGGTGGTGCAACAGAACTTGACACCTTTTGCTAGAACTTGCATTAGTGAGATCGCTTCCAAATTTCATATTGAAGTCTTCCAGGTAAAGATTTGTTGTTACTTTTCGTTCACTTAGTGATGTATCCACATTGCACTCCTAAACCAGATTGGAGAGTTGGTGCAGGAGGCTGAAATGCTAGTGAATATCAGAGAACATGAATATGTTCCTAAGCATGAAGTTCTTACCACTGAAGAGAAGAAAACTTTAGTGGAGAGATACAGAGTGAAGGAGACGCAGGTTAGTAGTTTTTCTTCTTAGAGTTAGTGTGTTTGGTGATAAACTTTAGTTCTGTGTGATTGACGTTTGGAAAATTGTGGGTGTTGTTAGCTTCCGAGGATCCAAGTGACTGATCCAGTCGCGAGGTACTATGGACTAAAACGTGGGAATGTCGTGAAGATCATTCGTAATAGTGAAACTGCTGGTCTTTATGTTACTTATCGTTATGTTGTATAAGCAAACAAATAGGTTTTTGGATGGCCACTCTGAATCGTGAAACACTTTTTTTTTAATTACATCATTATTTAATGTATAGCTACAGACTTTATATATAGCTCGACTCCTTGGAACTCTACTCAACTCGAGTCATCCTAAATTAACTCCAATGTTGCCTTGTTGGGTCAAAACTTACCAACAGTTCTCAAGATGATCTTCTACCATCGTTTGATCCAAAACCACCAGAGCTGCTCCTACCACTTGAACGTTCTGAACCAAATCCCCCAAAGCCTGAAGAACGGTCTGAACCTCCTGAACCAAATCCTGAACCTCCTGAACCAAAGCCCCCAAAACCAGAAGAGCGGTCTGAACTACCCGTGTACCGGCTACCACCTGAACGGCCACTGCTACTGCCATAACCACCATAAGTGCCACCACTTGAACCACGATCACCAAAGCTTGAACCACGATCCCTCATGCCTCCTCCAAAACTGCTACTGCCATAATCACCATATCTACCACCACTTGAACGACCACCAAAGCTTGAACCACGATCCCTCATGCCTCCTCCAAAGGACCCACCGGATCGAGCACCTATTCCTTCAAACATGCTTGAGCTTCCTCTTTCCACGGCAATACTAGGGAGCTGAATAGAGACAAAAAATTACTCCATGCATTCAACAAAAGAAATAAAGAGGGTAAACACAAGATATTAACCTCATTGAATCTGCTTCCGACTTCCCTCTCAATTATTTTTACAGCCCTGGATTGCTCTTGGCCATAGATGAGAATTGCACTTCCTTTCTTTCCTGCACGTCCTGTTCGCCCCGTTCGGTGAACAAATGTTTCAGTGTTATTAGGAAGCTCATAATGAATTATCTGCACAATCACATGATGGATTAATGTTATGAGAAACAGAACTCACTAAGAGCAAAAACAACTGCAGTTTTGACTCACCAAATCAACATTAGGTACATCGAGTCCACGGGCAGCAACATCAGTGGCCACAAGAATATTAAATCTCCCATCCCTGAAACCAGCAAGGGTTCTTTCTCTCTGAGATTGGGATATGTCACCGTGTAAAGCTTCACATTTGAAGCTTCTCGCCAAATCATATGCAAGGCGATCCGCATCTCGTTTTGTTTGGGTAAAGACAATGCATTTTCCTCCTTTACCATGCTCCTGCAAAAAAAAAGCTATTAGAAAATCATGACTGAAAACAAAAAGAAAATTCACAATAAGATACAGATTATGAATTCCAAAGCGAAGTAAAGATAGCATACTGTTACAAGAGGACCAATAATAGATGCTCTTCCATAAGACTCTGCAGCGATAGAATACAATGTAATTCCATCTGCAAGTTTCTGATCAGAATCTCCAACCTATATAACACGTCTCAGTTAGGCAAAAGATAACATAAAGATACATTTTAAGAATATACCAACTCATTAACTACTCGGTTAAATTTAAGAATCAATATTTGCAATCTGTAGTGCAATTCAGGGTTTGTGAGCTAATTTCAGATATAAACACAAGATAGTATGAGACAACCCACCAGATCAATGGTTAAAGGATTATTCAGGTACTTTTTGGTGAGAGATCTGATCCAACTCGGCATTGTTGCAGAAAACATCATACTCTGACGTTTCTCTGGCAACCTTTCCAATATAACTTCAACATCCTCAGCAAATCCAACTTGAAGCATCTGATCAGCTTCATCCAGAACCACAAACTGAACCTCTGATAGATTCAGAGCTCCTCGCTTCATCAGATCAATGATACGACCAGGAGTTCCAACTGCCACATCAACACCATAGTCAAGCTGCCTCATTTGCTGTCCAATCGGTGTACCTCCATAGAGACAAATAGTATCCAAGCTTGGAGCAGACTCTCGAAACTCCTTCTCAACCTGGCGAGCAAGCTCCCTTGTCGGTGCCAACACCAAGCAAAGAGGATTCCTCCCACGGCTATGTCAAATGAAAAGGCAACATAAGAACCAGAGGAATTGTAAATCTCTAAACCTCAAATAATGGTTATATATTCAGTAAACACAAACCCATGTTTAGCGTTGAATTTGATGATCTTGTCAATGATGGGAATCCCAAAAGCAAGTGTCTTTCCTGTTCCAGTCTTTGCACGACCAATCATGTCCCGACCTTGCATCGCTGGCTCGAGCACAGCTTTCTATTCAACCATTACTCAGTAAACATTTAATTAATCACTCTAAACAAATGGAATAGAAGAAGAACAAATACCTGAATAGGAAAGAGTTTGTCAATACCCCGATCACTCAAAGCTTTAACAATCTCCGGAGATATTCCAAGCTCAGATATAGCAAGCCCATCACCACCACAATCTCCAATCCTTCCTTCATTACTCTCATAAGAGGCAGCGTATTCTTGAGTCGCGAATCCCGCAGGAGAAACAATCGACGATCTAAACACCTTTGTGCTAAGATCAGTTTTAGCGTGAAATTCCCTCACATTAACACCAAATGGGTTCGAATTCGAAGAGACAGTGAAGCTGGGGTTGACATTCGGAATTAGATTGGAAATTGCAGCAGTGGCGGCGGCTGGAGCAAGGTTGTGAGATAGAATGGAGGTCAAAGAGGTGGCGCGAGTACACCTTGACGTACCAAGGAAAGATCGACGGAGTACAGTGCGGATCATTTTTAGAGATTTTAAGAGGGAGTGAAGGATTTTTGGTGACAAAGGAAATGTTTTTTTTTTCCGTCCGGAACCCCCAAAAATTGAGTATTAGGGTTTTAGAGAGAGCGAAACAATCGTAACCCAAAAAAAAGAGAAAGCGAAAGAATCAAGGCGGTTATAAAAGGGGATATTTTGTTTTAATCCCCTGCGGCTGAGTGTATGGTATCTCTTGCACGTGAGTCGTGAGAGGTCTTGTTCATGCTTGAGCACTAAGGTGTTCTCGGACATGAAAGAAAGGCAAGTTAGTATTACTCTATAATCATAACTGCTAATCCTTATTACAATTTCATAATAATATTCATTTTCTCAATATTTTAAATACTTCTACACCATTTCCATATACTTTAGTATCAACCATTTTCTTTGACATATATTTAAAAAAATTAACTAATATAACCTACTTTATTTTACGTATTACCAAGGATAACCTCTCTTTTTTTTTAATTACTTAGATAACCTAATTTTTTTAAATATACTCATTTTGTCCTATACTTAAAAAATAGAAATATTCATCAGCCAAATCACGTTATTTGTTTCAATTTCTCCAAATTCAAAAAAAAATTTCTATGTTCTAGTTTAAATTCTGATTTAGGTTAGAATTGAAGGTGATTCAGTAATTTGCTGCATATTCAAGTTAGTTTTTACTTAATTTAGGTTATTCTCAAACATAATTTGAGTTTTTTATTTGAATTTTCGATTCCCAGCACTTACAATCATGTCTGAATCCCCTGTTGTCGATTTTCTGGAAATTTTTTGCGAAACCAGTTGATCGATCGGTCTGATCAACGACCGATCGATCTATTTAATTTTTTTTAGAAGGAGACTGATCGGTCTAAGGTTGGACCGATCAGTCTGGCTTTAGTTGTCATGTCAATGAGATCAATTTTTTCAGACTTAACGAGATCAATCGATTTACACATAAACGCAAACTTTCATGTTAATTATGTCCGTGAACAGACTAAACGAGACCTATCGATCTCTATACAGATCGATCGATCCATTCAATTTACGTATTATTTGTTAACAGATCTAACGGGATCGATCGGTCAGATAGAGATTGATCGATCTTTTATGTTCAAGTATACAATTTGGTCACAAAACAAACAAGATCGATCGATCTCGTCATGAATCGATCGATCTCATCATGGATCGATCAGTCTGTCTAATGACCGATCGTTCTGTTCGCCTTTTCTTTGATATGAAACAGACCGATCGATCTATGTATACATCGATCGGTCTTGTTTAGTCTGTTTTTCCGTGTCTTGAGCTTCGTAGACTGATCGATCTTCGTATAGATCGATCGGTCTATATTTTTCATGAATTTTTTTTTGGTTCATGATGTGTATACATTTTAGCATATTTCACAGCTCTAATATAGTTCATTTTGCATCCATATTCATAGCATATTCATCATTTGTAGAGCTCATTTTGGTTCATTTGCATTGTTTACACTTGCATTGCATACATTGTGCATTTTGGAGTCTTTATCAGGAGCTTTTGGATGCATTGGGGACGAAATCATGCAAGAGGTGAGCAAGAAGGGACGATTGGCCAAGATTGTGGGATGACTCGTCCTAAATACTCGAGTCAAGAAGATGTGCTAGAGTTATGGTGGACTCGGCCTAGATGCACGAGTCAAATGGCCGAGCCAAGAAGAATACACTACAATTGATGGTTGACTTGGCCTAAATACAAGATTCATGTGGCCGAGTCAGAGTAATTTGCCTTGAGGAACCAATTGGAGCTGAGTATAGGAGGATTGATGAGCTGGCAGCCGAATCACCTATTTTTTTATCCGACTCACCCACGGAGGCGAAGTCACATAGCCAAGTCGGATGAACTTTATGTTTTTATTGACTTTGACTCTTTAGGGTTTTGTTACTAAGGGTATAAATACCCCTATTTTGTATTCAGAAAGGGGGATCCACGTTTTTATGCCTCTTTTGTGTTACAACTGATTTTCATTCTCTCCTTTGTAATTTCCAGATCAAACTCTTTCCTTTTCAGTTTTTGAATGCAATTTCAGCTTCCAAATCAATCTTGTTTATCTTTGTCTTGCTTTATGATTATGTTGTTCGTTTCATTTTCTCTGTTTTTGCCTTTGTTTTTGGATTTTGAGTAGATTTCTATGGTTCTTGAGGATGGGTTAGATTAGTGAGGAATCCTTAGTCTCTTGGATGCTTAAGCCTAGTTTTACATAGATCTCTTATGTTTTAGTGTTCTTAATGCTAATTTCTCTTTGATCAATTGGGATTAGATTCTGGGAATTTCCACACTCAGAAGGTGTTTGATAAAATTCCTGAACCAACTAATTTTAGAGATTTGCATTTCTAGCCTAAGAGATTAGTTGTCTA